>JAEIIF010057926.1:44262-57611 GCA_018874455.1 Drosophila trapezifrons | reverse complement strand
TCAGATAGCTCAAAAACTGAGAGACTAGTTTGCGTAGAAACGGACAGACGGACGGACGGAGAGACGGACGGACAGACGGACATGGCTAGATCGACTCTGGTGGTGATGCTGATCAAGAATATATATACTTTATGGGGTCGGAGATGCTTCCTTCACTGCGTTGCAAACTTCTGGACAAAATTATAATACCCCGCAAGGGTATAAAAAGCATTTATAAAGTTTCATTCGGATCTCTTTAAAAATGGCGAAAATATGCCGTTTGGCCCCGACCGTTCCGATGGCAGCTATATGATATAGTGGTCCGTTCCGACTTATATACTAACTGGAATAGAAAGAAGACAATCTGCAAAGTTTTATTCATATAGCTGAAAAACTGAGAGACTAATTTGCGTAGAAACGGACAGACGGACATGGCTAGATCGACTCGTCTGATCAAGGCCAATCATGAATAAAAATAAATATAGAAATCAAAGCGAGTAGATACAGTCGTGGTTCGAATAATGTTTCAACCGGAAACTACATCTTAGATATTGGAAATATTCTCTAATACTTACGACTTCCCGTTGCTTGATCAATTCGTGCCGCTTTAACAGTCTTTTGGGCATGAAAGTTCAAGGGCGTAAAATTATGATTAGGAATAAAGGCCATATTTTAAGGCTCCCAAACCCTTCTTTCGCCAGCAGGAAAACCCAAGTCCTTTAGTAAATATTTATGTAATTGGTAATCCTTTACTCTAAGTAAGCACGGGAGACATTACACGGAAAACACAAAATACATATATTGCATGTATGTATAAATGTATGTAAAACATAAGATAGGTGCTCATATTGTAGTATGTACGCGATTATTAATTAATTAATTAAGTGGGCTTAGGGCTCGTAATTCTACAATCTGATCCAGCTAGAGAGCAATTCGAGGCATGATTACAGAACGTTCCGGACAGTGATAGCTGCTGATGAAGTGGATATATATGTCGCCAGAGTCGCTAATATACTCATAAGATGATGCCCAAGCCAATGCCGATGCCGATGCCTCGCCTCAGTCCTAGACATGGTCGATCTTCAGGGAATCGATGCTGGTGCCCTCGGCCTGGGTCTTCTGCGCGTAGTAGCCGTCGTAGGAGGTGGTGGCCTTGATGATGTCCTGCTGCTGCTGCAGTTTCGTCAGCTGCTCGCAGGCGGCGGCCGCTATCTTCTGCCGCTCGATATCCGCCTTCCGCCTGGCCTCGTTCTCCTCCAGCTGGTGGGCCAGCAGCTCGGCGGTGGCCGCCGCCCGCTCCACCGCCGGATCCTGGTACTGGTCAAAGTTCCGCTCTGCGTCCGGCTCCAGCTTCCGAAAAGTGATCTGGGTGGGCGCACTGCGCTCGGGCACATGCCTTCGGTTCGGCTTCTCGTGCGTCTTGATGTGTTTCTTGAGCGCCGTCTCCTGGCGGAAGTGCTTGTTGCAGATCTTGCACTCGAAGGGCTTCTCGCCGGTGTGGATCCATTCGTGGTGGCGCAGGATCTGCGCCTTGGAGAACCGCTTGGGGCAGAAGCGGCAGGCAAAGTCCTTCACCTTCTCGTGGATGATCTTGTAGTGGAGCTTCATGTTGCCAATGTTATTGAAGCCGCGACCGCAGCCCGGGCAAATGTGCTGGCCCTCCTTCTTGGTAAAGTTGACCTGCGGCGACCACGAGGGCACGGACACGGAGGGTATTGGGTTGACGGCGGTGCCCGCCAGCTGCGCAATATCCACCCGCTGGACGCGGCGCGAGTTCTTCGGCTTCGGAGGCACTGCAGCGGACCCGCCGCTGCATGCCTTGAGCATGTCATCACTGGGTATCTGATTGGGCTGCATCTGCAGCAGGCCGTCGCCGCCCTGCATCTGCATCGGCATCTGGACGGGCATCTGGCCCGGTATTTGGCCTGCCAACTGGCCGGGCATGGGAATGTTCAGTTGCTGGCGGTGCGGCTCCGACGGCGGCAGGTCGCGCTTTTCGTGTGTCTTCAAATGCTTGGTCAGGCTCTTCTCGCAGAGGAAGATCTTGCCGCAGATCTTGCACTCGCAGCACTTCTCACCGGTGTGGCTCCGCTCGTGCACCTTGCAGGCGTGGCTCTTGCCGAACGTCTTGCCGCAGTACTGGCAGGCGAAGTCCTTGCGCTTCTCGTGCACCACCTTGACGTGGTTGGACAGGGCCTGCTTGTTGTGGGAGGCGTGGTCGCACTGCCGGCACTTGAACTTCTTCTCCTTGGTGTGCGTGAGGATGTGGGCGTTCCACTCCTGGCGCGTGGTCTTGCCCACGCCGCAGTACGGGCACACGTGGTTCTTGATGCCGGCATGCCGCATCAAGTGATCCCTCAGGGCGCTGTTGATCACGAACCTCTTGCCGCAGATGTTGCACGGATACGGCAGCTCCTCGCCCGTGTGCTTGTACATGTGCTTCTTGAGGGCCGTGGGGCAGCGGAAGACCGTGTCGCATTCCAGACAGGGGAAGTCGCGCAGCGGTGCCGCCGCCTTGGTCAGGCCGTGCACCTTCTTCATGTGGAAGGTGAGCAGGCGGACGCGGGGGAAGGTCTTGCTGCAGCCCTCCGCGGAGCAGGCGTGCACCTCCGACAGTTCGGTGTGGGCATGGTCGATGTGGATGCGCAGGCCGTTGGCCGTGGTGAAGCCTGAAAGTGGGGGCAGGGATTAGATCTCTGTTACGGGAGCACTAGGGGCAGGACATACCTTTCTTGCAGGTCTCCACCTTGCACTGGAACGGCAGCAGGTCGTTGTGGTACTTCATGTGCTCCTCGTAGCGGATCGCCTTCTTGAACTTCTGGTGGCAGATGTGGCAGTCGATGATGCGGTGCAGGTGGCGCTCGTCGGCAGG
Organism: Drosophila trapezifrons; assembly: GCA_018874455.1. Taxonomy (NCBI): domain Eukaryota; kingdom Metazoa; phylum Arthropoda; class Insecta; order Diptera; family Drosophilidae; genus Drosophila; species Drosophila trapezifrons. The sequence goes on along the minus strand of JAEIIF010057926.1, from coordinate 54,760 downwards.
AATGCGCTTCCTCTTCGGCTTTTCCCTGGGCGTTCCGTCCGGATTGTTGTCGTCCGAGTCATCCGAGTCGTCAGAGGCACTGGTGAACTCCTCCTCGTCCCGCGGCGGCGGCTTTATCTTCTTGGGCCTGCCTCGGGGCTTGCCCTTGGGCTTAGCCAGCTGGGAAGTGCCTGCGCCAGGTCCTCGCATGCGCTGGGCCAGCGGAATGTCGTCGTCGCTGCTGTTCGGCTCGAAGTCCACATCCCGGTCGTTGTCGTTGCCGCTCTCGATGGAGGAGTCGTCGTCGAACATCTTGATGTGTCTGACGGCCTCCTTATCGTCTTCCTCCTCCTGCTTGGTGCCGTTCTCCACCTCCTCGGCCTCCTTGTCCACGTGTTCCAGCATCTTGAACACATCCTCCTCGTTCTCGATCAGCTCCATCTTGTGGTTCAGCAGCGGGTCATAGTTGATGTTCTCCTCCTCCTCGCCGGCCATGTCGTGCACGCCCACACTGGGGTCGAGGACATCGAAGTTGCTCTGGCAGGCGAAGGCGTTGCTGGCGACAAGGTCTTGGAATTTCTGCACCGAGTCCACGCACAACCGCTGGAAGTCGTGGAGCTCGGTGAGCTTGGAGTAGCACTGGGTGCACAGGTTCTTGGGGAAGCCATCGTTCTGCTCCACGGACAGCGAGGTGCAGAAGCATAGCTTCTTGGCCAGTCCTGGCACCAGATACAAGTCGTACAAGTCTGCGTCGTTCTGCAGGTGGTTCAGGCAGATCCTGCACAGGCTGTGGATCGAGTAGGTGCGCGCCACGTCCATGTTGGTTTCTCGCAAGCGGCACTGCGGGATTGGGTGGTTTTCGTCTGCTTTTTGCGTATCCCTCCAGCCACTAGTAAAAAAATAATATTGACACAGAAAAAATTGTATACTCGTCGACGGTAAAATTGGCGAGTTGAGCAATAAGACAAGAACGACTTTCCAGCGAGTTTTTTCGCCGGAGGTGGGGGCAGTGCTGTCACCCTAGCCATTTAGTGGATAGATTTGGCAATTAAAAAACAAATATTAGAAACTTTTTCCTCCAAACTAAAATTTTTAGTTGTTTCTTTTGCATGTTTATCTTTTTTTTATTAATTTTTGCCATTAACTGAACAAATATTGAATAATAATGGTTCACAAGGATATCTGAACCATGATAAAATTGTATTATGATCGGAACTTTTATTTAACATAGTGTTAAAATGCCCAAATTGTATATATACTTTGCACGCAAATTCGAGGCAGCTATCTTAAAAATGCAGCTTCCTTAAATATTTTTTTTCACAAAAATAAGGTATATTATTGTATTTTCTCCAAAGTGTTTATAAACTATACACACTTTGTCTGACCAGATAAATGTAATTTCTTCAGTTCAAATCAGTTCAAAGTACAGTATAATATAATTCTTAAAAAAATAATATTTTTTAATATTCTTTACTGAATTTTTAATAAATAATTTTCTGGCGCCGCTAAATTAAATGATTTTCATAAAAAAATTATACATACATAAGGGCTTCCTATATTGGGCGCCTAAGTGCAACAAAAAGCTGTTAAGTTGGATGCACCAAACGAAACATACTAACTGCCATACAAACAGAAATTATAGAAAAATTTACAAATGACACTGCTATCGTTAAGATGCAGCTAACTATAAGGGCAGCTAAGCAGATTAAACTGCATTTCTAAATAAGATTGTCCCATTTTTCGATTGAAAAAATAAATCATTTTTACATAGTTTTTTTTAACAGTTTTTAGAATTTTTTTTAATCTAGCTTTTTTTGCTCCAGAGATACTTGCAGCACTGGGTAAAGGACCCCGCATCAAGCGATTCGCTGGATTCGATTTCGATGGGGTGGCAACTTTGGTCGTGAAATGGGATTAATCCCAATTGTGGCAAGAGTTTACGTTACTGATTAATTTTTCCAGATTAATTTATAGTTCTGCTAGTAAAGTTTTTTTTTATTCTATAATAATATAAAATCTAATTTAATCTTTATTTACATTTGCCTTGACCTACAAACTACTATCTAAAGATAATTCGATTAAATTTCTCTAATGTTCTGTAATGTATTTTTTAAGCGAATAATATTGTATTCTTTTTTTTTTTAATCCATTAAATATTGTAATGATTAATTAAATAGTAAATGTTTTTCAAGAACATTGTTAACCTGCTAAAAAAATATATCCAACCTCACTGGTCGATTTCTCACCCATCTCACCGAAAATGGGTTAAAAACAGCGGGCGGCGGTCACACTGTCCATCACACTGCAACAAATTTGTTTTGTTTTGTTTGCTCCGGCTGCCCTTCTTCCAGAGAAATGGGCACCCAGGAGCTCCAGTACTCCGTCCACTCTCTTTGTCGCACCTGCCTGGTCCACCTGGAGCAGGCGAGAGCCCACGACCTGTTCCTGGTTCCATTTCTGGCCAAGAAGCTGACTGTTTGCACATCAATGGAAGTGGACCCGCAGGATGGCTTTCCACGCCACATCTGCCACCTGTGCTTTGGGAAGTTGAATGAGCTGCACGATTTCCAGGAGCAGTGTGCGGGCTCCCAGAGGCGCTTCAAGGAAATGGTGGTCAACAACAAGGTTATCCCTGTTGGACAATTCGAGCCAGTGGCGGAGGATGCAGAGACGCTGGGCAGGCAGGAAGAGCAGGCCAGTTATGATCCTCTCCTAAACCACAAGCTGGAGATGATTGACAACGAGGAGGAGGTGTTCAAGATGCTGGAAACGGTAGACAGAGAACCGGAGGACCAAGGAAGCTGTAATAACCAAGAGGATTCCTCGAGTGAAGAGGATGAGCGGGAAGAGCGGGAAGAACAGCAGGCGCAGAAGAGCTCCTCCAGCGACGACGAGCAACCCTTGGCTTCGCGGAGGAAGACTCCCTGCGCCGAGCGTCAACTGCACCGCCTCATAACCTGTCCCATCTGCCAGCAAAAGTTCAAGAAGCCGTCGAAGTACGAGGAGCACATGAAGCACCATAACGACCTGCTGCCCTTTCAGTGCGCGGAGGAGAGTTGCCGGAAAGGTATGACATGGTATTTTCTAAAGGTTATTCCTTATCCTTTCGCTCCGCTTACAGGCTTCACCACGGCGGGTGCCCTGCGGCTGCACGTGGACTACGCGCACACCAAGAAGTCGGACGAGATTCCCTGCTCCGTGGAGGGCTGCCGGTTGATGTTTCCCCGCCTCCGCCTGCTAACGATCCACCTGAAGAAGGTGCACAACCAGGCGAGGGTGAGTGTTCCCCGCGCGGATCAGCCGTGTGGGGAATGCGGAATGGTTTTTCGCTGTCCGGTGGCCCTTAAGAAGCACATGTACAAGCACACTGGTGAGGAGCTTCCATATCCCTGCAACATCTGCGGCAAGGGCTTCCACATCAACAGCGCTCTGAAGAATCATCTGCTCCGGCACGCAGGCATCAAGAACTACGTGTGTCCGTACTGCGGGGTGGGCAAGACCACGCGTCAGGAGTGGAGCAAGCACATCCTCACACACACACAGGAGAAGCAGTTCAAGTGTCACATTTGCGACCATGCTACCCACACGAAGCGCGCCTTGGACAGCCACGTGAAGATTGTGCACGAGAAGATCCGAAACTTTGCCTGCCAATACTGTGGAAAGACCTTTGGCAAATCCCATGCCTGCAAGATCCACGAGATGACGCATACGGGGGAAAAGCGCTGCGAGTGCAAGGTGAGGACTTCCTAGAGTAGTTTTTCAACTTTTAATTACCTTTCGCCCTCCTGCAGGTTTGTGGCAAGAAGTTCCTGTACACGGAGAGCCTGACGAAGCACCTTAAAATCCACGAAAAGAGCGTGGAGAGAGCTCTGGAAACCTATCGTCAACGGCAGGGCGAGTGTGAGCCGGGGGAAGTCCAAGTGGATGCGGATCAGCTCCTTAAAGTGTGCGCCGAGTCCGTGGCCACCATACCCAAGGATCCGCGTCGCGTGGAGCGAGTTGATCTGTCACAACTGGCGGGCACAGTGGTGAATCCCATTCCCACAGTTCAAATGCCGCCCAGCGAGGCGCCAGCCCGCACGAAATTCGTCCAGAAGGAGGGCATGCACCTTTGCCCCGGCTGCAGCCAGGGATTCAATAACCTGGGCAACATGAAGCGTCACTACAAGAGCGTCCACGAAAAGGTTAAGGACTTTGAATGCCGGTTCTGTTCGCGCCGCTTCGCCAACTCACAGTCCCTGAAGCAACACGAGTGGATACATACCGGGGAGAAACCGTACGAGTGCAAGGTGTGTGGCACTCACTTCCGTCAGGAGGCGGCTCTCATCCGCCACCAGAAGGTCCATTACGAAAAGCCACCCAAACCGCCGAAACCACCCAAGGAAATCACCGATAGAGCTCGCCTAAAGGCGATGCAAAAGAGTGAACGTCGACAGAAAGTGCAGGAACTTCGCCAGGAGATAGCCGAGGCTGCCAAGGAGGAACTGAAGGATCTGGAGAAGCTGCGAACCATGGAGAGGCAACAGAACACCTACGAACAGTATCAGGCAGCGGCAGCTAATCTTGAATCTGAGTTAGAGGATGAATCTTGATGATCTTAAGGCTTAATGTCTTCCAAAATGAGTGGAGGAATCAATTGTTGGTTAATATTTAACTACTTCCTAATTGTTATCTTAGTTGTAAGTAAATAAAGTAGCCAGAAAGCAATACTTAGGCTAAAATAGTCTTCCAAGTTGCTTAAGAGGTGCTAGGGAGTCTCCTCCTCTTGATGTTTTCAATTTTTTTTTATTTTTACATTTACTTGCTTGTTATTTTGATGAGAGAGTGGGCTTAATGTGGTAAAATGATTGCAAACAGCCGGACAAACGCCTCGCAAATGGGACCGCGATGGCCGGCCGTTCATATGATAGATGGAGTGATGGATGGATGATAATGGTTAGATTCAAATGATACAAAATGCGATCAAAAAAATCTACAAGTAGATAGCAAAAATTTTGTATACATATAGGCATATAGTATAGAGCAAGAAGTTCCCTAAACAGTGGAAAATGTTTGGTGTGGAAATGGTGGTCATTCATCATCTGGCGAGGCTCTGGCCGGTGCGTCCCCCCATTCCCGCCTGCCGCTGGGCGTCCTAAGGGGCCTCCGGCGTCTTCAGATTGTACTTGGCCTTGATGTTGTTCAGCTCCTCCTGCTTTTTGTCCATGTCCACGCGCTTGAAGGCCTTGTTGGACTGATAGTAGAGCACCACCAGATAGCGATTGCACACGTTGAAGCCGGATAAATGGTCGCAGGCGTTCTTCGCGTCGAAAATGTCCTCGTAGACGACGAAGGCGGTGCCGCGCGTCTCCGGTGTGTTGCCCCTGTTGAAGAGGATAGACGATTTAGGCTGGAGAGGATTCACACAACACGGCAGACACTGTTAACTTACACGCGAATCTGGCGGATGGCCCCGAATTTGCCGAAAATGTCGTACATCTCATCGGAGGTGATTTTGTACGGCAGATTCCGCACGTACAGCAGCCGATTCACCTCTGGCGGCAGGCGGATCTGCAAGAGAAATGAAGTTTTCCACATTAGTTCCATTTACTTTGTCTCCGGACTGGAGTTCCCTCACATGGTTGCGCTTGTTCATGTCCGGTCGCTTCGGATGTTAAGACGCGACAGGCGAGAAACTTTCACTCGACCGTGTGGAAAGCGAGATGCGGCTTTGTCTGACTCCGGGATGAATGTCCTGAGCGTGGTCCTTTGTTTAAAATTAATGACTCTTCTGTCTGGCCTCAAACCCAAACAAAATTGACACCAGGGTGGCGAATGCGGGCACTCTAAGCTAGTGAAAGTGTGGCCGTCTTAGCGAGTGCATCTAGAGATGGCCGCAGGTCGTGATAATAGCGAGACGTTAATTGTGGCATGAAAATGTATCATTCTTTCTAATTAATTTATTTATTAGGTATCTGTTATGGAATCTGATTTAAAAAAGTGTGGACTTAATCGAAATCTGTATATCATAGCCAATGAAAATTATAATTATTTATAAGAAATTAAGGAGTAAATATCGGCTAAAAAATTGTAAGTAGGTATGTATTTTGCACGTGATCTCCTTGCCTCTGAAAAACATATTATTATAAAATAAAGAGCGAGTAAATTTTATGTTCGAGTTTCGAACGTGTGCAATGAATTTGAAATGCTTATCCGTGACGGCACGCTCCCACCTCTATGGCATATTGCCCAGCTCATACCACGGTCACACCGAACACAACTCTACTAATTGTGCAAAGAAAAGGTGAAAAAAGAGAAAATAATTGGAAAACTCGCCAAATTTCCAACCATTTTAGTTTTAAAGCACAGCCAACACCCAAAGGTGAGTCTGGGGACCAGCCACAACGGTATTCCGTGGGCGAAAATGTGTTTTTCAGGGGTGCGACGAGGTCCGTGGAATATGGCGGTGGTAGGCGGGCGGGTACGGTTCGGTTTGGGTTTTTTTTCGCTCTTGGTTCTGGGCAGGAAATCGCACTCGCCCCGCGCGGGGCAGGGGCTCGCCGCCGCAGGGAAAGTCGGACGGGCACTGAAAATAAACGCGATTGGGGCAGTTTTACATGGCAGATGCGGACAGATGATGTAAATATCATATCAGCAGACATGCTATGTGCGTGTATGCGCTGCTGCGGGTTTGCTTGCCAAGTGCGCCTGTGTGCGTGAGTGGCCTCGACCACTCGCTCGCGCTCTCGCTGGGGCTCTTCTTCTTGTTACTTTGCTACCCCTGACGGAGGGCATTAACCCGACTTGATCCGCTCCGATCTCCTCCTGCAGCAGCCGAAGCAGCAGCACCAGCAGCAAGATGACGTGGGAACCACAGGGAGACGGTCTGCAGCAGATCATAGCGATCCTCAAGGAGTCACAGTCCCCGGACACAGCCACCCAGATGGCGGTACAAATGGTGAGTAACGCCCCGTCGTCGGGGCGCACAGCTGCTCTTCCTGGAAATTCACACTGATCCGCACTCGCTATAGAAACTGGAGGAGTTCAATCGCTATCCAGACTTCAACAACTATCTCATCTACGTGCTGACCAAGCTGAAGACCGAGGACGAGCCGACGCGCTCGCTCAGCGGCCTGATCCTCAAGAACAACATCCGCATGCACGGCAGCACCCTGCAGACGGAGATCGTGGAGTATATCAAGCACGAGTGCCTTCAGGCCGTTGGCGATACCTCGCCCCTGATCCGGGCCACCGTTGGCATCCTGATCACCACCATTGCCAGCAACGGGGGTCTCCACAACTGGCCACAGCTGCTGCCCTCGCTCTGCGACATGCTCGACAACCAGGACTATAATGTGTGCGAGGGCGCCTTCAGTGCCCTGCAAAAGATCTGCGAGGATTCCGCCGAGATCCTGGACTCGGCGGCTCTCAACAGGCCACTGAACGTTATGATTCCCAAATTCCTGCAGTACTTCAAGCACAGCAGCCCCAAGATCCGTTCCCATGCCATTGCCTGCATCAATCAGTTCATTATCAACAGGTCGCAGGCTCTCATGCTGAACATAGACACCTTCATCGAGAATCTGTTTCACCTGTCCTCCGACGAGGATCACGAGGTGCGCAAGAATGTCTGCCACGGCCTGGTGATGCTGCTGGAGGTGCGCATGGACCGCCTGATGCCGCACATGTCGCAGATCATTGAGGTTTGATTATATTTATGTTTTACAGAATAATAACTTAATTACTAACGATATTTGTTTATTATTCATTAAGCTTACTTATCTTTCCCTTCATAATTCAAGTAACTGATCCCTTCTCCCCCCTTTCAGTACATGCTGCTGCGTACTCAGGACTCGGATGAGGGCGTGGCCCTAGAAGCTTCTGAATTCTGGCTGTCGCTGGCTGAGCAGAGCATCTGCAAGGATGTGCTGGCCCCCTACTTGTCCCAGTTGGCTCCAGTGCTTGTACGCGGCATGCGCTACTCGGAAATCGACATTATCCTGCTCAAGGGCAACGTGGAGGAGGATGACATGGTGCCGGATCGTGAAGAGGATATCAGGCCACGCTTCCACAAGTCCCGCACACACACAATTAAGAGCGGCCAGGAGGCCAGCGGACAGGCTGGCGCGGCTGGTGAGGATGACGACGACGACTTCGACGATGGCCTGGACGACGATAGCTCGCTATCGGAATGGAATCTGCGCAAATGCAGTGCCGCCGCCCTGGATGTGCTGGCCAATGTGTTCCGCGAGGATTGCCTGCCCGTGGTGCTGCCCATCCTCAAGGAGACGCTGTTCCATCAGGAGTGGGTGATCAAGGAGAGCGGTGTCCTGGCTCTGGGGGCCATTGCCGAGGGATGCATGCAGGGCATGATCCAGCACCTGCCCGAGTTGATCCCCTACCTGATCAGCTGCCTGTCGGACAAGAAGGCTCTGGTGCGCTCCATCACCTGCTGGACGCTGTCCCGGTATGCCAACTGGGTGGTCAACCAGCCGCACGATCAGTACTTGAAGCCGCTGATGGAGGAGCTGCTCAAGCGCATCCTGGACTCAAATAAGCGCGTCCAGGAGGCGGCCTGCTCTGCCTTTGCCACTCTGGAGGAGGAGGCCTGCACAGAGCTGGTGCCATACTTGGAGTACATACTCAAGACGCTCGTCTTTGCCTTCTCCAAGTACCAGCACAAGAATCTGTTGATTCTGTACGATGCCGTGGGCACTCTGGCCGATTCCGTGGGCCATCACCTGAACAAGCCGCAGTACATAGACATACTGATGCCGCCGCTAATCGACAAGTGGAACCTGCTAAAGGACGACGACAAGGACCTATTTCCGCTGCTGGAGTGCCTTTCGAGCATTGCCACTGCCCTGCAGTCTGGTTTTCTGCCCTACTGCGACCCGGTCTACCGGAGGTGCATCTCCCTGATTGAGCAGACCATAAACCAGGAAATGGTAAGAGCGTAGAGAGAGTTTCTATGCATATTCATCCTTAAATAACCCTTAGCTGTGCAAACAAAACCAAACATTCGAGCATCCCGACAAGGAGCGCATGATTGTGGCCCTGGACTTGCTGTCTGGCCTGGCCGAGGGCCTGGATCGTCACATTGAAACGCTGGTGGCCAACAGCAACATAATGCACCTGCTCTACCAGTGCATGCAAGATGTGCTGCCCGAGGTGAGTGTATAATTATCTACATAATGGATTATATTCTAGGATTTTTATGTGATTCCAGGTACGCCAATCTTCGTTTGCCCTGCTGGGTGACCTGACCAAGGCCTGCTTCCCCCATGTGCATCCCTTCATGGCCGAGTTCTTTCCCATTCTGGGCCAGAATCTGAATCCCGACTTCATTTCGGTGTGCAACAATGCCACCTGGGCCATTGGCGAGATCTGTATGAAGCTGGGTGAGTATGGGGAGTAAAGAAGGTGCCCTTGGTATCTTGGTAACTAATACCTTTTCCCTTAATATTAACAGGTGAGGAGACCAAGCAATACATACACCTCGTACTCACCGACCTGTTCGTCATCATTAACCGACCGAATACGCCCAAGACTCTGCTGGAGAATACAGGTGAGCCGTTTTGGGGCTGATATAGGTCTCCGTTACTATTTGCCCCGGCTGTCTGCGATATATGTTTATGTATATATATATATTTATATATATGATTCAGTATGTATGCGTGTATGTGGATCTCTGGACATTTGTTTCTGTTTTAGTTTGTGTTACTTGTTGCATGAGAGCAGCAACGAACCGAAATCGAACCTCATACCCATACAACATGCATAGAATTTACTAGATATAGCCAGCCGAGAGAGAGAGAACTATGTGTGTGATATTGATTTATTCAGTTGATTTATTTCTCTTACTTTTTTCTGTTCTTTTTTAGCAATAACAATCGGTCGTCTAGGTTATGTGTGCCCAGTTGAAGTGGCTCCTTATTTGCCCGAATTTGTACGACAGTGGTGTGTAACACGTTTTCTTATATTTAACTAGCTTATTCTTTCTTTCCATATATCCTTCCTGCCCTCCCTACCCTGTCATACCTCAAATTATGCTTACACAAACACTAAAACCGAACCAAGCACACATCCATCTCCTACATTTCTTTGATCTCTAGACTCATCACGTACTTTTCCACATCATTTAACTGGAATTTTCAAATTTGCTTTTCAACTTTCGTGTTTTTGGCCTGACTTTTATTATTCTTTTTGCTTTAATCACATCTCTTGATGCTCTGCCCGAAAAAAAAACAAAACAAATACAGGTGCACATCGCTGCGTCACATACGAGACAATGATGAGAAGGACTCGGCCTTCCGTGGCATGTGTCATATGATCACAGTGAATCCAGCTGGCGTGGTGCCCGATTTCATATTCTTCTGTGATGCCATTGCCTCGTGGGTGAATCCCCCCCAGGATCTGCATCAGATGATACAAAAGGTGAGTCAGGAATAGAGATGGAGAAACATCGATGCATCGATGCTTTTGAAATTTTTGAAAACATCGATGTTTTATGACGACTATCGATGTTTTATCACATCAC
>JAEIIF010057926.1:0-44212 GCA_018874455.1 Drosophila trapezifrons | reverse complement strand
AGTTTCATTCAGATAACTCAAAAACTGAGGGACTAGTTTGCGTAGCAACGGACAGACAGACGGACAAACGGACAGACGGACATGGCTAGATCGACTCGGCTGATGATGCTGATCAAAAATATATATTCTTTTTGGGGTCGGAGATGCTTCCTTCACTGCGTTGCAAACTTCTGGACAAAATTATAATACCCTGCAAGGGTATCAAAATCTTGAATATAGAATGACAAAATCGTGATAATAGAATAATATTCTTAAATAAAGAAGAAAATATGCTAACGTTACTTTCGTGACCAAATGGTCACGACTGAATGACCAAAAATCTTAAAATCAGACAAATTTCTATCAGTGTATTAATACGATGTAAGAAAGCAAACATTCAAAGCCTTGTACTTGAGCAATTTTTAGTTAACTTTTTCACCCTCTTAAATGCTAATTGTTCATTCTAATCTGCAATCTATTATATAAACACATTTGATTACTAATTTCTCTTTTAATGGTTTCTTTCTCGGCAATTTACAACCTTGTACCGGCGACATTCACTGATCGGAAACGTAAACAGGGCGTAAGTATATATGAACAAGACCTAATCTAATATGCAACCAAGTTGGGAAAACAAACACAAATTAAACTCTCATTAATGACTAGAAACATGACTCTGTTTCGAGATTGCTGCTTAGGTCTTGACAGTGACAGTGCACCTTTAATGATAAATTAATTTGGCGAGTAATCTCCAGAGCAATGTGCTGCCGCGGCGATCGGTCTCTGATCCGAGTGCAATTACGGCGGAGAACACTGGCCAGGGAGACGTAATTATAACCAGAGCAGTAGTAGCCATGTTAAACATGACAGTATTCGTGTCCTGGCGATCCATCAAAATGACAGCTTCTGGGGTCTGTCAAGCGATTCCCGCCGCCTTATCAGCGCAATATCGAATTTCGATCGAAAAACGCCTCCGAGCAACGGTGCCTGTCTCTGGAAACACACACACACACAGCAACCTTTCGACTTTTGGCGCTAAACGTACATCCGACCAAGTCGGAACCACACCACTCCCTATCGCCCAGAGCCCGCATTCCAGTTCCTGACCCTCATTATCATACATAGTTGGCACCATTAGGGGCTTTTGGCACGGGCACGGGCTCGGACAAGGAGCAAGGACACTCGCTGGTATGACTAGCCGCAGTTACGTCGCACAGGCAGGACGCGATATCCATCTGCCAGAAAAATGAAATGAAAATGAAAATGAAGGGTTGTAATTGCCGTTGAAGCCGTTGGCCAAGCCGATGTATTATTAACTTGTTAAGCAAAAATGGCACATATACGAGTATTATGCACTTGCCTGACTGCCTGCCTGCCAAGCCTTATCCAAATCCTGTGAGCGAGCAGGATCCACAGTCTTTTTTTCTGACATTCTTCTTTAATTTTTGTCTGTCTTCCTGAGTAGTTTTTTGGCACTTTGTAGTGGTCTTAATTTTATTAATTGTGTGTTTTCTATCCTTCTTTTGCATGTTCCCATGAATGGTTCGGAATGCAGTATGTAAGTATAACATATATTTTATTAATAATATTATTTTATATGCTTAGGGATATTCTGGGTTAAGAAACTTCAAGTTGCTTTTAAATTTTGGGTTTTTAAAGGGATAACTTAAAACAAAGGCTATTAAACGATCTCCAAGCAAAAAAACAATTAAAAAACAAAACAATTATTTTACAAATAAATTATAAACCTTTAAGGCTTATAGGAATTTTAAATGGGCTTAAAACCATCAAAAGAATTTCGTAAAATCATAAAATAAGCTTATCTAGATGCTATATCGTGGGACACAAGAAATAAAATATATACCACCTTAAATGGCCGACTAAAACACCTCCAGAACGGAGGACACTGCGTCAAGTATGTGCAACATCCTTTTATGATCATGAAGCAATAACGGATCAGCAACACGGTTAAATGTCGCACGACCTAGCTAAGGTATCGGAATCTGTGCTCCTGGAATTTCAGCTGGATATACGATGCGATGCGATGCTGCGGCTGGAAGGAAGGATGGATTCCACGACGGATCGCAGATCCGGAGGAGAAGCAAATCGCTCTGTTTGCCTGCCTTGCTGCCTGGCCTGGCCCGCGTGTGTGCCAATGCCAATACAATGCCACAACTGAACGAGACACAAGAATTTATGGCATTTCACTTTCAAAGACACAAAATTCCTGTCCCTTGCCACCATTAATGGAATGGACAATAAATTTAAACGTGCAGACGGACAACGTGCCATATGTAAAAAGGCTCAGACACTGTAGCGGCAAAACTTCCCGAAATGGCTAAAATCGTTCCGCTCTTCTCGGCTCAGCCCAGTCCGGCTCCGGCTCCTGCTCCTCCCAAGGAATTGCGCGTGAGACGATTTGTAAGCCCGAAACCGGTCGCCTCTTTTAGCCTTTCAGCATCTGCCTGTCCTGCCCTGTCCGCTAACAAGGCGATAATCCATGGACAATGCCGATTTCGATGCTGATCTTAGCCCTTTTATAATTAAACTTATGATAAATATTCTATAACTTCTATAAAGGGTATGCATAAAATGTAATATAAAATATTGCAGACAGTATATATATATTACATTGAGTCTTAGTTAATAAGAAATTCAATATCTAAGCTAATTTTCTTAATTGTTCTGTTTCCGCCACCCTGTCGTATCTCTTGAGAATTTAATTCCCCTTATCTAATTCGAGACAAAAAATGCGCTAATTGAATAGAGCCGAGTCGGCAGTATCACTGCAGCCAAATTATACCCACATTCCGTCGCTCACCTGGCTCGCTGCTCCACCAGCTACCAGCTCTCAGGCCTCAGCTACCAACTGGCAGCTCCCGGCCGTGATCATTGGTTTGGCAAAAGACAATGGAAGAGATTAAATGCCAGGCTGGGCAGATTAAGATGCATCGACAGCAATAACTACGTCAGCAGCAGGAGCTGAAGTTGGAGAGGAGTTGGAGCTGAAGAGGACCTGAAGCTGGAGAGGAGCTGGAGCTGGAGCTGGAGCTATAGCAGGCATCGCGCATCTTAAACGGGAGACACGAAACAAATTTCCCTTGAAAAGAATTACATACCGATCGCCGATCGCTGCCCAGACTATGGGAATTGACTCTTGAAACTCTATTTGTTCGAACCGATCGAGTCCAGAAAGTGACCGTCTTCATTGTCAACACATGGGCGATACTCTCTTACGTGGGCTGCTGCAGTGCGGCGGCAAACAATTCTATAGAAAATCAGACATGCACCGCCGAAGCCGTTGCACTGGTGGCGGCGATCTGCCCGAGATCTACCGGCGATCCTGCAGTCCCAGTCCCAGTTCCAGTTCCCCGTTCCCGTTCCATCCCGACCGGGCTTATCGCTGACCAACGAATCGTTTTGCCATACTAAATTATTATGTTAACATGAAAATAATTGAGGCAACAGGCATTCGGCGGTGGCTGGCCAATTTATTTATATCGCTAAATCTCGGTTACGGCAGCTGAGAGAGTCCATGGATTTGGGATTTCGGGTTCGGCGGTCGCCGAGGCCAATTGATGGCGGTACAAATAGTTCCAGAACTGGGGCATCCGCAACGGGATTGGGTGACACAACACCAGACGACCGAGAGCTTCTGTTCAGATAGCGTGCCTCAAATAAATCCCTCAACCCGATATGAGAACAAGGTCTTGTTACTCTTGTACTATCTAACAAATCGCACTTTATGGCGTATTTATTATTAAAGTCCACTACTAAGTCGAGGTCTTAACCGGCTGAGATTATCCACATGCCAAAACCATACAGATATATTTTACAAAGACAAGTAGCAGGCTTATCTATTCACATCTTTCAGTACTAATTTTTCTGACGATCCACCTCAACATTTTGTGTCGCTGAATTCGTACTTGGGAATTTCAGGTGCACTTCCTGCATCTAGCCTATAAATTAGCAAAATCAAAAACATGTGTATCTTATAATACAATTATTCTGAATAATAACAAGCTAGAATAGTATTTTAATACAAAACTTGGTTGAATAATAAACGAATTTGTCAAAGGTTGACAGTGGCTAAGCGGACTTTAAAGAACTATTTATATATAGATCATTATTATTGTTATGTTATTACAAAAATCCTAACTTAAGGCCCCCGAAATGCGTAATTTAAAATGTATTCTAATAATTAAACTGCATTCCTTTCTTATGAACCCAACTTAACCCAGATTTTTTTTTCAGACCGCTTTGCACTGGGCTGCCAAGCACGGCAATGAGGATGTGGTTAAGTTAATTGCCGGTACTTATAAGGCCGATGTTAATGCCAGAACGGTAAGCGATTATCAGAGATGCAAGCGTGTTAACTGAAAGATTTTAATATAACATTTATTCCATGTACTCGCCATTGCCATCGCCAACTGTTGACGCCGTAGAACGGGGTGAGTGATATGTAAATCTATTGGGGCAATTTTAATAATATATACGAGGAACCGACTTATTGGCTTGTCCCAGTCGCGCGTAAATGTGCGTCACATGTCACGCCGTTCTCGAATTGTATCGTGTAACCCTTTCCCGGGAGGTTTTAAACCGGGAATGGAGAGCAGGCTGTGACAAATCATGACGAGCATATCCAATCGAGCCTCACCAGCCCGTCCGTCACCTCCATTCCGATTCCATCTAATCCTTTCGCTTGTGCATTCAAGTTTACACAAATTTTAAATTGAACGGCGCTTTGTTTCCTGCGAAATTAAATTCACTCGAATGTATTAAAATGTCACATCCACATTTGAAACAAACGTGAAGTGTTGTCAATCACAGTCCGCAAGATTCGACACGGTTCTGTTCTAAACAAAACAATACCGCAAAATGGCAAAAAACATGGTTGGACCACATATATTATTTACCAGGGACTGTAAAGAGGTTTTAAATGGGATTTCTTTAGAGTTTATGAATGACTCCCTGACTTCCCCTCAAGAAATGGAAGAATACACTAGGTTTACCCTGGGAAAACTATATTAAATACTTTATTTATTGATTACTATTTTATAATAATTATCTGCTTTGTTTAGGGTTATACACCTCTTCACTTGGCCACCCAATTTGGCAGAGATAATATCTTTGAATTACTCTGGAATGTTTACAGTAAGTATTTATTTATTTTGGCAAATTATGATAATAATAAGAAAATAAATTATTATTTTCCAAATCAAAGTCTAGTTATTAGTAATCATTTCCATAGTATCACAATTTGGACTTATAAGCCAATAATGTTTTTTACAAGAAATATGGCTCTTAACTATTTATTTATTTCCATTTATTTTCATTTAAAAGTTTTATTATGAAAAAATTAAGATACAAAAGAAAAGAATAAATGTATAATTTTCAATCATTTTTAATCATTTCCAGAGGCCAATCGGGACATTATGGACTATAGTGGCAACAAGCCGTTGGATTACAGTCGCCAGAGACCGAGTGTCTCGGCCTCGACGTGCAGCAGTGAGTATCAAAAGTATTTCGTCAATACGGAGGTGAACAACAACTACCACCTGGGATTCATTGAGACGTCACTCGGGAGAGGGGAACAAGTCACCGGTGGTACCCTGGGCAGCGCACTAACCCGCGGCAAGAAACGCTCTCAGCTGCTCTATGCCACCGTCAGCGGTGGCTCGAATGGAGGTGGCGGAGCGGTTTCCCGCTCCCAGTCGATGATGGTGCAGCGCCGCTCTAAAAAGCCGGCCGTCCAGGGTCTGTTCAGGTCCGCAGGCCCAGCGGAGGAGGGCAGTGATCTGGTGCCCTGTGAGCTGGAGGGAGAAGGGCATCCCGTTCCGTTCCGCGGCACCTCCACTCGTCGCAAAGAGAGCTTTCTCCGCAAAACCTTTCGATCGACGGCGGGCGGCGGCGGCAGTCGTCGCCAGTCCAAAGATGTTGTTACTACTAACCCACCAGAGCATGGCTAATTTTTAGATAATCGCTTGTTTTATAACCTTTTACCTGTATTTAAACCTTTCAAAATTGTGCTAATGTATATATATAAACGTGCAGGTAACAGTTTTAAAAATTAATTATTGTTTTTGGGGTTGCCGTTAATGTTTTACACACTCTTTTAATATTCAAATCAGTGAATTTTTATACGAACTAAGTTTTTAAGTATTAAAGCATGGCCTTATTATGTATATTCCAGTTTTTATCACGGTGTTTTGAATAATTACTAATTAGTTATTATAAGTAATCATTCTTTAATGTACATATATTCACAAGTAATCGCATGTTTATTGGAGAAGAATATAAACAATAAAATATTTGCACTACAAATGGTGAAGATTTCTCTAAACTAATCTGGTAACAGACTTTGTGTAACCTATAATTTATACCATTGGTGATTTACATAAACTACATTTTGAGATAATTAAGATAATGATTTTTAGGGAAGTTATAATATTTAATAAATACATTTTGTTACACGCTCTTTGCAACCAATTTACGTTAACAACTTCGAAATCATTCCGAGAATGCGCTTAATGGAAATAATATAAATAATATTTACGCTCGTTTGCAAACATTCTTGCCCGCCCATCCATTGAACAAAATAGAGTATACGATACCTTAAACCAATCTAGTAATTAATACTTAAAATGGGAACCTCTGTCTATTTTCAATATTTGCTGCATGCAGAGATTCAAGCGATGCGATTCAGCGGCGGACTCAACGGTACCTGGAGGCAGGTTGAGAGATTTAACGATCTCGAGTATTATCAAGCCATTAGTGTTGATTAATTTATTTATTTTGCTAGCCATTTTTGCTTTGATATTTTATCTTTCTTAGCCTGTAAATATATGCTTATTGTACTTATTCTGTTAGCTAAAAGGCTTTATTTTAGTTTTTATTTATTTTCGCAAGCCTTTGAGTTGCAAAGCCTGTGTTTCCTTTACGTTTTTCCGGTAAGTTTTCTTTCCCTATTTTATCTTTGTAATGTTTTTCCTCATCGCCTGCATTATTTTATATTTTTGTTATGACATTTATTTAAGCCTTTGCACGTTCATTTGATATGGCCTTTAGTTTTCATGATTAAATAATAAAATTTATTGTTATTTTCATTCTCTTTACAGAAATCAAGGCACGCAAAAAGCATGCAAGTAAGTAATAATAGAAAATATTGAAGCTTAAGTAAGAGCAATTTTTAAATACAATTTTTATAAGTAAATCATTTTTTAAACACATGGTTTTAAATAGAAGTTCATAATTGGAATAATTTTAATGATTTTTAAAACGTTTTTTCTTATGTTTAAATCTCTAGTAAACTTTATTATTTAAAGACTTCTTTCATTATATATTTTATTTCCTTATTACATATATAATTCTCTCTGCTTTTAGTCGAAAAAGATTTGGGCTTCCTGCGGATTGGTTCACTGAATGTCCGGGTAAAGAAGACCACCGAGGCGTTCAGCAATTTCTTGGGAGTGGGCAATGGCAGTGGAGTGGCCCCGATGCCCTATGGCAGTGGCGGGGCAGCGGGAACGGGAGCAGCAAGTCACCCTCACCATCGGTCTCGCCGAGCCCCTCATCAGCGTCATCATCACCACGTTGGTACGACACGGAATCGCCATCCGAATCAGAGGGCGGCGATGAGCACACCCTACGGAACGAACGGCGGCCTGCCGTCGAGGGCGAGTGTTCCCAATAACCATCGGAACATCTACGATGGAGTGCACAAGTCGTGGGGATCGGCGGATAATATAACCCAGCGATCGGAGGAGCTAATGCCGCCGCCCAAGTCGGTGGATTACATCAGCAAGCAGCGGAATAAGTCCTCGAAGCGTTCGTCCTACGCCTCGAATGCCACCGATTCGCCCCGTGACTCCATCTGCTCCTCGAACTCCAGCTCCAATCTGAATGGCGGCTACAGCAGCATGCCCACCACCCCCAACCAGATGCGGGCCCCCAAGGGAATAGTTCCCTCCTTCGCCGCGGACTCCGATTCGGATTCCGCCTGCGGCTTCGACTCCAGTTGGTCGGTCAACTGTCGCAACTCTTCCAGCAGCAATCCTTCACAGTCCTAATTACCTGAATACTCTTGAGTGTAATAACCAGAAGCCCATAATGGCTACCCAACTAAAGGGATCCAACTTAAAACATTGACCATATGTAATCGTAAAAGTATTTGTTTTTTCAATGAATTTAACAACTAACCTTTATTTTTGTAAGAACATTTTATGTAAGACAATGTAAGAACACGTCTTCTTTTTGGAAATAAAAATTATATTTTGTGTTTGCTAAAAAACTTTGGTTTTTAACATGAAATAAAGAACGTGGAATTAGACCTTATTCAAATGCATTCAAGAAAAATCAATAAAACTTTATTTAATAAAATATATTTTACTACGTAAAGCTTACGTAATACATTCTTAAAAATATATAGTTTATTAATCCAATTCAAAATACTTTTTTATGGGTGAATATTTTTTTTTTCATCCTGAAAGCGATTAAAAAGATTTATTTTTTTTTGTCAAAAAGTTTAAAAAGCCAACATTTTTTAAAATTTGTTTTCGTTGCGCGCGCAATTTTGTTGAAAACGCGTTAGGACCTGTCTCATAATTTCGTCGACAATTGCGTTCTTCCCGTCAAAAATAGCTTTTTTCTCCAAGCAAAAGTTGACAACACTGACGACTACACGTGCGGCTAAAATTGCTTGTTGATTTTAATTTAAAAAGCCGACTTAAACTAGATAAAATGGGAAAGAAGGACAAGAACAAGAAGAAGGGCAAAGGAGCCGAGAAGACGGCCATGAAAACGGACAAAAAGCTGGCGGCGAAGCAAAAGAAAATGCTGGAGAAACTTGGAGAAGTAAGAATAGAGTCACATTCATAATAACAATAATATAACTATAATTTATTACAGGCCAACATAGCTGATATCATTCAACTGTTGGAGACCAAGGAGGGAAAGATTGAGACCATCAGCGAAAATGTTTGCACGCCACCGAGTCCACGATCCAATTTTACATTGATTTCGCACCCAGAAAAGGAGGAACTTATCATGTTTGGAGGAGAACTCTACACAGGAACAAAGACCACGGTGTACAATGATCTGTACTTTTATAATATAAAATCTGGAGAGTGGCGGGAGCTGAGATCGCCGGCAGGGCCCACGCCTAGGAGCTGTCATCAAATGGTTGCAGTGGCTAGTAATGGAGGAGAACTTTGGGTGAGTTGGGATCCTGCCGGCTTACTGAGTGTTATTTAATTATAATTCCACTTTTCTTAGATGTTTGGCGGCGAGCATGCCAGTCCCTCGCAGCTACAGTTTCACCACTACAAGGACCTATGGAAATTCTCACTCAAGTCCAGGAAATGGGAGAAGCTAACGGCGCCCAATGGACCCAGTGCCAGGAGTGGTCATCGCATGACCGTCTCCAAGAAGCGACTGTTCATTTTTGGCGGATTTCATGACAACAATCAGTCTTATCATTACTTCAACGATCTTCACATCTTCTCTTTGGAGTCTTATCAGTGGCTTAAAGTGGAGATCGCCGGAAGTATTCTTCCACCACCTCGATCTGGCTGCTGTATGGCTGCTGCTCCGGATGGCAAGATCTTCGTTTGGGGAGGTTACTCCAGGGCCAGCATGAAAAAGGAAGTGGATCGTGGAGTAACGCACACGGACATGTTCGTTTTGGGTCAAGATAGTAAGTTTCCGAATAGCCCTTCCCTTTCCCATATATTAACCATTATTTTTCAAATCCTCTACAGAAAACGCTGGCGATGCGGACAACAAATACAAGTGGACAGCCGTGAAAGCCGGCGGATATAAGCCCAAGCCTCGCAGCAGTGTTGGCTATACGGTAGCCGCTAATGGCAAAGCTTACTGCTTTGGCGGCGTCATGGATGTCAATGAGGATGATGAAGACGTGCATGGACAGTTTGGCGATGAACTGCTAGCCTTCGATTTAACCGCTCAAACGTGGAGATTGCAGGAGATCCAAACGAAAGCCAGTCCCGCTGAGAAGAAGGAAGAGACCAACGACGTGGAGATGGCAGCAGGTCCTGCCCAGCCCGTTACCACCACAACAGATGGTGTTTTCACTGTGACAGTCGGCGGACCGAGCACCAGTAGTACTCCTTATGTCTCCAACATACCCAGTCTATTCGGCAAACCCAAGCCCACAAATGTACCCTCGCCGAGAATGAATCCAGGACTCTGCGTTTGCAAGGGAACTCTGTATATTTTCGGCGGAATCCTGGAAGAGGACGCGAAGCAGTTGACCTACAACGATTTCTACTCCCTGGACCTCCACAAATTGGAATGGAAGGTAATAATCCCCAATAGCTTGAAGGCCCACGAATGGGAAGATAGCGATAGCAGCGGCTCCGACGAGGAGTGCAGCAGCCTAGAGGACGAGGATAGCTCTGACAACTCCGATATGGATACGGATTAATCTGGTTTGAAACGACTATATTGTAAATTTGGTTAACAATTCATAAATATATACAAAATTGGAATCTTTTCGAATGTTCATTCAGTTGGCTGACTACAGCTCCAGAATCTCAGTGAGGATGCGCTGCGTGTCTTTGGGCGTATAAACCCTATGACTGATGGTGCGAGGATCGCTGTAGATCTCGTAATCATTGCCGCCCGGCTCCGTTTTGTCGCCGAAAAAGTGGATTTCCTTGAACTTGTAGTGGGCTTCGATGTGTCGCAGGCAATAGGTCTTATCCCAACCGTGCGGGAAGACATCGAAGCTGATCTGGCCGCCAATGGAGTACGTGAGATCCACATCGGCGAATTCCTTCTTTAGAACGCTGATCATCTTCTCACGCACCTTGTTCTCATTGTCGTAGGCGGCAAACATATTCCTCTCCTCTCGCGAGCACTGGCGACCAATGGGGCAGACGTTCATCATGCCGTTCCGGAACTCGATAAAGGTTCCCCGCTTGATGGGCAGTTCCAGCTCGGAAAGGTAGCGCAGCACAAAGTTGAGGAACCGCTGCAACGTCTTCTCTCCGAGATGCTTGATGATGTTCTGCTTTCCCACCTCCTTGCCGCCCTCAATCTGCACGAGTCCATTCTCCGGGAATATAAAGTCGAACTCGGTCAAGATCTTTTGACCGCTCAGCTGTTCGAACATCTTCTCCAGATCGGATCCACCCACGATACCGATGGTCGCCCGGGGCTTCACCTTTGAGTAAAAGAACTCCTCGAACTCCGGCGTCACCACTGACCTTGGCATCGTCAGGGTTCCGTCCACGTCGAAGAGCAGAAGGATTTCGTCACGTTTCAGTGTTGCGGTGGCCATCTTTCATGAGACTGTTTGCGGAATCTTCGTACTTATTGTAATTATTATCCAAGCAATTATGCCCACGTATGATTTCAGATAAAGAATCCAGTAAGCGGCAACGCTATGGTGAGAAATACCCTAAAGCTTTCGATGCACCGGCTGAGAGAGAACTGGTTCCAAAACCACTCATAACATAATCAATTATTTTGTATGAATTTAAATTATAAAACCTGGATAATTTATAATTTTCGAAAAAGAGGAACAATTCTAGGATAATAGTAAATTGTAGAACTATTAGATACTTTAAAGAATACTCCTCAATTCCCTACAGGATTTGCCAAAAACTGTCATGTTAAAGTTAATGGAGCAGTATCGTTTATAGTAGATAGTTCTTTAAGAACTAAACATTTATATATTTTAAATACATTTTTAAAGTCAAGGTATTTTGCTTAGTTCATGCTGTTAAGGGTCAGGACAGCATGGGTTCTTTTTATATTTTACAGGTCTTAAGTTATGTACATTGTAGTGCAAATATTATGTAAACAAAACATACACATATTTGGGTTCTTATGTGTTTGAATTAACGTATTCTAATCGGGGTTCTTTACTTCGCTTTAATGTGCTGCAGTTCATCTCGTTTGATTTTGCTGTATTCCTGCAGAGTCTTGTACTTCTCCGTGTTGAGCATAGGATCTACAATTACAGGATATAGCGTCAAGCCCACGGCGCCGACGATGCAGGAAATGAAGCCCACGAATCTCCACCCACGTAGAACTGCCATTTTGCTGAGAGAATTGTTTTGATAAAAATATTTTCTGATTTGTTATTATAAAAGACAAAACTGGTTGGTAAGCCCTCGAGATACTAAAAAAAGAACACACAAAGGGTCATACTAAAGTGGTGTGTTGATGGATCTTACAGTATGCACACGATATGGTGAACTGGGACAATGAGGAAAATTAGGTAGATAATCGCACATTTGGAAATGTTAGGATTGCTTCCACACTTGAAATAAAAATTTAATTTGAATAAATAAATTAAGCAATATAAATTGACTTCAATATATCAACTTTGTCTGAAATTGTTTATGAACCGATTTATTAAAACTAATGCTCACTGTAGCTACCTGTTGGTATTTTTCTTGCCACAAGTCTGGTATATTCGAACGCTCGTGATCTGGTTACACTGATTGGCTGTCTTGAGCTGGGCTTGGGTGTGGTGTATTGTTTGACTAATTGTTAAAGATTGGCCTTTTTTAAGTTAAATTACTTATTTGCTGAAAATGGCTAGAAGCCTCGTTTTTGTGGCTCTAGTCGGCGCTTTATGTTTAACCCTCGCTAACGGTAAGTTATAATTGGAAACGACTTCTAGGCATCCGCGTTTGCTTGGGCGTTGGCATGACTGTAAATATTTTCGTAAACCACGATTTTTTTACTTTCCAGCACAACATCATTACGATGAGCATAGGACTAGCCAAATAATCTGGTGCACGAAGAGCCTAGAGGAGCAATATAAGTGCCAGAACCTAACGGTGGCCATCGAACGCGATCGCGCCCTCTTCGACGATGTGTTCCTCAATCTCACCTGCTTCAGGGCCTTCAGCGCCGATGAGTGTATCCATCACATTGATCGCGAGAAGGCGCACATTACATCGCTGGACGCTGGAGACGTCTTCACCGGTGGCCGATACAATTCTTTGATCCCGATTATGCAGGAAAAACTGGAAGGCGGTTTCGCGGAGTATCAATCTGTGGCGGTGATCAAGAAAGGATCCCTGCAGGATGTGACCAATCTGCACGATATGCGAAACAAACGTGCCTGCTTCCCCTGGGTGGGCAGTCTGGCGGGCTGGATTGTTCCTATTCACACGGTGAGTAAATCAAGGTAATAAGCCTGTAAATCAAGGTAATAAGCCTGGATTTGTTTGGAGTTTTAGTTTTAAGAGACTTAATAGCTAGATAATCCTTTTAGGTACCCTAAATAAGTTAGTTTTCACTAAGATCTTCTAGAAATTTATAGAAATGTAAGATTTCGGTATATTTTCAAAGATAAAAGCTTTACAAACTATAAACTATTATAAGTTAAGTCAGTGGAAAAGCTTAAGTTACTTTAGGAATATTCCCTTCCAACTACAACCTTTATTTCTTCCTGGATTTACTTATCCCCTTCACCTATTTTACAGCTCCAACGAGAAGGCGGCATGGAAGTGGTAGACTGCAATAATCAAGTAAAGACAGCTGCCAGCTACTTCAACAGCTCCTGTGCTGTATATTCCCTCTCCGATAAATACAATCCCATTGGCGACAACTCCGATAAGTGAGATCTGAGCTCAGCTTTATTTTAAAACCTAGTACTAATGCCTAATTGTTTTTATAACCAGACTCTGTACCCTTTGCACTGGAAAGATACCCGGCGGACGCTGTTCAGCTGCTGATCCCTACTATAGCTATGAAGGTGCCTTTAAGTGTCTTTTGGAAAAGGGAGACGTTGCCTTCTTGCGACACTCGACAGTTGCAGAAATGCTGCAAACTATAGAATTTAGTGAGTAATTAATAACCAAACCCTCCGGCATTTTGTATTTGAATTTTGTTCTACTTTACAGAAAACTTGCAACCAAACAGTTTTGAGCTGCTATGTCGCGATGGCCGCCGTGTTCCCATCAATGACTACCGTCAGTGCAATTGGGGCCAAGTGCCCGCCGACGCCATTGTGACATCTTCCGCGAGAAGCTTCGCTGATAGGAAACAGTACCAACAGTTCTTGAAGCGTATTGCGGAACTGTACTCCGATGGACTCCGGGAAGACCGCGGCAGGCAGAACGGACAAGCGGGACAAGGATTCAATAATAACTTTGATGGCAACAATTTCAACAATCAGCAGCAGGGTCAAAGTGGTGTCTACGACCAGTTTAACAATCAATATGATCCTAATAACCAGTATAGGAATCAAAATCAGTACGATCAGTATCGCAACGAACGCTTGGACAGCAGTTTCTCGGGGGAACACAACCCGCTGGACGGCACCAATACATCCATTCTCTACGAGAAGTTCCGCATTTTCGAATCGAAACGTTACGGCAAGCCGAATCTACTATTTCAAGTAAGATTTACCATTTTTTCTTTAATTGGAGACATTTTTAAGAGAATCTTTTTATTTACAGGACTCCAGCAGGGCTCTCACTGTCATTCCCGAGGATGATCAGTCGTTTACCAAGTACTTAGGCGATGCCATCCGCTTTATTTACGGCATTCGTGAGTGCCCGGTGCCGGCAATGACTCTTTGCGTGACATCCGAGAATGAACTGGAGAAGTGCATTAAGATGCGGGTGAGTAAAGAAAAGAAACTACTAAAAATTAGGGAAAACTAATTAAAACCTTTGCATAAATTTACTTTTCCCAGACCGCCTTGAAAGCGCACATCCTGAAACCCGAGCTGATCTGCAAGAAGATGCATTCCCACATCAATTGCATGCAGTTCATACAAGCTGGAAAGGCTGATATCTCTGTCTTCGATGCTGGCGATGTCTACACCGGTGGACTGAACTATAACTTGATACCGTTCATGTCTGAGGTGTACAATCTGGGTGAGCCGGAGTACTATGTGGTGGCTGTTGCCAAGGAGGAGGATCCCGACACGGAACTTACATATCTAAAGGGCAAGAATACTTGCCACACGGGCATCAATACCGCCGCTGGATGGACCTATCCGATGGCTCACTTTATCTCGAACGGCTGGATTCGTCCCTACGGTTGCGACTCGGTGCGTGCTGCCGCAGAATACTTCACCAAATCGTGTGTTCCGGGTGCAATTAGCAGTGAATATAACACGGGAGTGCCTTACGACAGCATGTGTGACTTGTGCCATGGCACCAGCTACAGATATTGCAGGCGTGACGCCTCCGAGGATTACTACGGACATACTGGTGCATTCAGATGCCTGGTGGAGGGCGGCGGACATGTGGCTTTCATGAAGCACACTACGGTGATGGAGAGCACTGGCGGCAAGCGCAAGGAGTGGTGGGCACGTAACGCTCTCAACGACGACTTCGAACTGCTGTGCACGGATGGAACGCGAGCGGAAATTCAGGAGTACAAGCGCTGCAACCTGGGCAAGGTGAAGGCCAATGCCGTGGTGACCCGCGGAGGACCCAGCTACAACGAAACGCAGATGAATGCCTACATCAACCTGCTGACCTATGCCCAACAGCTGTACGGCCGCAAGGATGTGGATGCCTTCAGCTTTAGCATGTTCTCCTCGCCGATCGGGCACTACGATCTGATCTTCCAAGATGCCACGCGCCAGCTGCAAGTCATTCCGGCGAATAAGCGAACCTACGATGCCTATTTGGGCAGCGACTTTATGCGGGCGCGCCGCATCACCGACTGCTATGCCGGTGCATCCCAGGTGGCCTTATCCCTGAGCCTGCTCCTCGTGGGCTCATTAGTTGCAATCCTCTAATAGAAACACTCAATAGACACACTCGGTAAGGTTTTAAGAGTTCAACAAAAAGTGTACAAGAATCTCTAGCACAAAAATGGAAACATATCATCAGAAAGTCTTACATTCCAAATATTTATAAGTTTAAAGAGAAATCCCTTCCGTCCGAAAAATCGCATTCCCTTTTAGCCGATATATTTTTGAAAAAGGCTATAATTGTATTTATATATATATTGTAGTGCCTGTGCCTTAATATATAGTATTTGTTTTGTGTACGTACCAACTAAGTCCGTCCAAAAGAAAGTGTACCTAGAATGTTTAAGCCGAATCTTTTACAAAAGCTTTTTTAAGTATACAAATAAAAAAATAACGAAATTAATAATACATTTTGTTTAAAATTTTTATATTTCTGAAGTTTTAAAAACGTATATTTCGGAGTGGTTCTATTAGTTTTACCCAGCCTGTAAAACCGGTAAATTCAAACTAGAAGTCCACTGTGATGTCATCAACAGATGTTTTGTCAAAGAAGAGTTGGCAACGCGGATCTCTAAAACTGTATGGCAGCGCTGCAATTGCTTCCCTAAAAAATTAAATTTGTTATGAGATTTAAGACATACTTTATTAAAAAAACATATAAACAAATAACTATAGAATTCCCGGACCTTTCAACTAAATATTTGATAACTAAAAACGTTCCAAAACCTTATAAAATACGTTAAAACCACTTTAAGCACCCACTCAGTGTGACCAGCATGCCGTGCTGCTTGTAACGGCGGTGGAACGCAACGGTCACACCCACCTGCATAAATTCCATACAACTCGCTGTGGCAATTCGTAAAGATTCGAAAGCTGCTCCGGAAAACCGGACCCCTTTCACCTTGCTCTGGACCAGTTGCACCACCCTAGTATCTCGCAAAATGTCTATTAATCTACGCACTGTCTACGCCTTCGCCCGGGAAATGTACCCAAAGGTTTCCACGGAGCACGTTCAATACGGAACAGCTGGCTTTCGCGGCAAGTAAGTTTCAGTTAATTAACGATCTAGCCGAGTTAATTATTATGTTTTAACCCCCCACGCAAACGGTGCTAATGTTGCTTGTTTGCTTAGAGATAAGTAATGTGATTGCATGCACCATGTTGTCGGAATCGGCGGTGGTTTATTTTTAGATATTGTTCACCTTTTATCAGTGGACATGCCCTTCTTTCGCTTCGTCTATAAGTATGTAGGGGGTGTGCATGTGCATAGGCGCATACATACTGACATACAGTCGGAGTCAGCGATATAAGCTCCAAAAGCTTAGGGTGGTGTATGGTTTATTAGTCATAACCCTTGAGACACTCTTCTCATAAATTTTGTAATCGAAATAACCTTTACAATGCATTCTCAATAAAAAAAAAAGATGGTCAAAATATGTTTAATCTTAAGTTAATTTTTTAGCTATTTTTTATTTGAACATAAGTAATAAATAATACAAAATTCCCCCTTAATGCTCCTCCACAGAGCTGAATTCCTGGACAGCGTCATGTTCCGCATGGGAGTTCTTGCCACCTTGCGATCGAGATTCCGGGAGGGCGCCGTCATCGGTGTAATGATCACGGCATCCCACAATCCGGAACCTGATAACGGCGTCAAGCTGGTCGATCCCAAGGGTGAAATGCTGGAGGCTAGCTGGGAATCGATTGCCACCGATCTGGTCAATGTCAGCGACCAGGAGCTGGAACAGCACGTAGCCAAGATTATCAAGGACAACAACATCGATGTGACGACGAGTTCTCAGGTATTTGTGGGCATGGACAACAGATACCACAGTCCGCGATTACTCAAGGCTGTCGCCGACGGTGTAATTGCGCTGAAGGGCAATGTCAAGGAGTATGGAATTGTGACCACGCCCATGCTGCACTATTTCGTGGTGGCGGCCAATAGCAAGGAGGTGTACGGCAAGCCCACCGAGGAGGGATACTACGAGAAGCTGATCAAGGCCTTCGAGCTGTTGAGAAACGGCCGACTGGAGAATGGCAACTATCGGAACAACATCATCTTCGATGGCGCCAACGGAGTGGGTGCCCGCAAGATGCTGCAGTTCATAAAGCGCATGAAGAGTTCCTTAAATGTGACGGTTATCAACCAGGGCATCGGTCCTGGCAAAATCAACGAGGAGTGCGGAGCGGATTACGTGAAGGTGCAGCAGCGCCCGCCAAAATCCATGCCCGAAGTTGTGGAACCCTTCACCCGCTGTGTTAGCGTGGACGGAGATGCCGATCGGGTGGTGTACTTCTTCAGCAACGACAAGGGCGAGTTCCAGCTTCTAGATGGGGATCGCATCGCCACCCTGGTTGCGGGATACCTAATGGAATTGGTCACGCAGGCCGAGATAGATTTGAGGCTGGGACTTGTGCAAACCGCCTATGCAAACGGGGCATCCACCGATTATATAGTCAACGATCTGAAGTTTCCCGTCTCCTGTGTTCCTACGGGCGTGAAGCACCTGCACCACAAAGCCCTGGCCTACGACATTGGTGTCTACTTCGAGGCGAACGGTCATGGAACGATTGTATTTAGCGACAATGCGAAAGCCACGATTGCCAGAGCTGCGGAAACCAAAGAAAGTGCCAAGACCTTGCTGCTACTCATCGATCTTATCAACGAAACCGTGGGCGATGCCATCTCTGACATGCTGCTGGTCGAGACGATCCTGAACCACAAAGGCTGGGATGTGCAGGACTGGATCGCATCCTACAACGACCTGCCCAATCGACAGCTCAAGGTGAAGGTGCAGGACCGGAATGTAATCGAGACCACTGATGCGGAGCGCGTGTGTGTGAAGCCGGAGGGTCTACAGACGGAAATCAACGCAGTGGTGGCGAACTACAAGCGGGGTCGTTCCTTTGTGCGCCCCTCCGGAACGGAGGATGTCGTGCGAGTCTATGCGGAAGCGGCTACAAAAGAGGTAATTCTATAAAGAGTAAATAAGATCAAAATATCTTAGAAAGTATGTTATTCCCTTGCAGGACACCGATAACCTGGCCTACGAAGTCGGAGTTCTGGTGCAGAAGCTTGCCGGCGGCGTTGGACCCGAATTGACGAAGCCCAACAGTGCCCATCTTTAATCCTTAAAAACGAACCAACCTCAAAACGAAGTAAATCGATCCGATCATTGACACAGGTCCTGAGCAATAAATCTCTTTACTCTTAAGGTGCTCAATACTTACGCCTAATTTTACGCAAAAGTCTAAAATTTCAAATGCATTTATATACCTGTAATTGTTCCACTGTCTTCTGTGTTCTAAAGATGAGATGTGTTTTTTTGTACCACTAAAAATATAAAGTTCTATTTATTTTAATACTTTGGGAGTTATTGTCAGTCATAAATAGTTCAGTAAAAAATAATTGGAAAGCTTTACGCTACGATTTTCTTTTTTGGGCTGAAAGGCTGACAAATTAGTTTGTTATCAAAATTAACTGAGAAGAAACGCGTAAGCATACTTTGTTTTCTGCTTTCTTTAGGCACTAATTGACAGTTAAAAGCTTGCATCAATACGAAAGATATCAAATAAATTAATTAGAGGGTTATTAATCAAATCAAATACTCCACAGGTTAACAACAAAATATTCCACAGGTTATTTTCGAATCCTAACGTAAAAATTAACAAGCAGTGTGACCGCTCTTAAAACTCAACAGCAGTATTTTGACAGCGGCGCGCGAAGGTCACGCTGACAGACCCCCTCCCCATAGCATCTGTTTGCCGTGCTGTCACTTTGGCTGATGCAATTGCAGTTTTATTAAGCTAAATTAAAGTTATTTGCGGGCCAACGAGTATTCAGAAAGCAAAACCACAATGGACGCAGAAGACGTAAGTTTTGTTAGAAGCCGACAGACACTTTCTCCACGGTGGAAAGGTGCCCTAGAAAGCAAGTACATACATATGTCTTCTACATGTGCGCAATTGTATGTGTATGTGTATTTACATATTTTTGTATGAAAACGGCGAAAAATGAGGTTATGTCGTCCTAATCCGGATTTTAACATACGAATTCTTAATTAATTTCGCAGGGTTTTGATCCCACTTTGTTGAAAAAGAAGAAGAAGAAGAAGACCACCTTCGATTTGGATGCGGCGCTGGGTCTGGAGGATGATACCAAGAAGGAGGATCCCCAAGATGAGGCGTTGGCGGATGCAGGTGCCGCCGAGCTGGAGGACAATCTAGATCTAGAGAGTTTTGGCAAGAAAAAGAAAAAGAAGAAGAAGCCTTTCAATATGGACGAGGTCGAGGCGGCAGTGCCCAGCTTCGGTGGCGAAGATGTGGTGGCGCCCACAGAAGAGCCCGAGGAGGAGGAGATCAATTTGGACATGGACTTCTCGATGGCCAAAAAGAAGAAGAAGAGCAAGAAGAAGGACCTGGACGAGCTTTTTGCGGACAAATTGGACGACGACAAGGGCGAGGACAAAGAGAATGGTACGATGACTAATGCACTTTCATAAGCTTGCCGAAGGTTTCATAATTTCAACAAGAATTATGGAAGTTAACGATTAATTGTTTTAAGATGGTTTAAACATACTTAAACATTTTGCTCTCTCTTTCAGTGGAAGACAATAGTTCAACCTGGGCTGGTTCCGATCGTGACTACACATATGACGAGTTGCTGAAGCGCGTCTTCGAAATCATTCTCGACAAGAATCCGGACATGGCCGCCGGTCGCAAGCCGAAGTTCGTGATGCGTCCGCCCCAGGTGCTGCGCGTCGGTACCAAGAAGACCTCCTTTGCCAACTTCATGGACATTGCGAAAACGCTGCATCGCCTGCCCAAGCATCTGCTCGACTTTTTACTGGCCGAGTTGGGAACGAGCGGCTCCATGGACGGCAACCAGCAGCTGATCATCAAGGGTCGCTTCCAGCCCAAACAGATCGAGAACGTGCTTCGGCGCTACATCAAGGAGTATGTCACCTGTCACACCTGCCGCTCTCCGGAGACGATATTGCAAAAGGACACGCGTCTGTTCTTCCTACAGTGCGAGTCGTGCGGTTCCCGCTGCTCGGTGGCCAGCATCAAGTCAGGTTTCCAGGCTGTCACCGGCAAGCGTGCTGCCATTCGGGCAAAAACAACCTAAATTCTCCTTATTTAAAAAAATGCTTGATTTTTTATTACCAGTAAAATTTCAATATAAAAAACGTTTATTTCTTTGTTATGGCCTGCGTATTGTAGTTGTGGTGCCAGTTTAACAAGTGATCGGCAAAGGCTATTTCCAGCTTCCGAAATGTGCCGCTGTCTATGAAAAATGAATAGGAATCAAGGCCCACCTTTCCTCTGAATATATTCGGTTTTCCTCGCAGAAACAAACTGTTGCCCCTGATTATGGCTTCGGGATCTATATACTTCATGGTAGCCCCCAGCAGTCGAATCAGGCACTCGGATATGGGTTTGAAGGACTCGGAGGAGGCCAGCGATGCTGCTTCTGCGTGGAGGCAGGCAATAGTTTTTTTTTTGGCCTGGCCCTTGCTAATACTCGCCTCCAGAAATCCTGTCCCATCATCGATATGGTATTTGTTAAAGGCCGTGTTGTGCGTTCCATATCCAGCGACAAAAGCGTACACAATGCAGGTGCGAAAATGAATTAGATCGGAGGGATTGTTTGCATTAAAAGTAATAAAAACATCCGGCATTTCCGGATCCTGTGTTACCCGCTGGATGTGCGCTAGGGTCAACGGTATATCTTCATGAATTTTTTTACCCGACTTGGCAGAATTGCTTGATTTGACATTTGCTTTAGGTGGGTTTTTGCGAATGACGAAATTGTCGACTCGATCTTCGACATCAAAGAAACTGATGTTTGAAGCCATAGCGAAAACAAGGCAAGCGGCTTTCATCAAACTGATGTACCCCGGAAAATCTGGAAAGGGTTGAAAATATGAAGTATATACTTAAGGATAACCAAATATTATTACTGTTTAAAAGATACACTTCCTTTGGTTATAAAATAGGATTTACCCCTCGAAGCGCCTACATTTGATTACAAGTTACCTGCGTACATCAGCCGGTGGTATATCGATAACAATGTTTATCGGGTACGACTTTCATGGGCGGAACTAAGGGGTTCGAAAAATAAATCATGTAATATTTCTTAAATATATCAAATTTAATTTTTAAATACTTTATTTAAGTATATATAAGAAAATCTTATTTTATTTCCACCTTAGTAAAATTAGTAAAAAAAAAAAATTAAACCCCTTTTTTTTGTTTACTACGCCCTTGTGTATGTTTTCTTAAAATTTAATAAAATTGAATTTTAAGATAAAGGTGAATCCCCTTGGCTGATAACATACATTTAAAAGCACTCAAATATAATCATAAACAAACAAATTAAATAATCTTAATTGTCTATTTCACCACAAATCTAAATTCTTTGTGAAACATCAGCAAGTTGGCAGCCCCGTTTTGCGCAGCCCTGTGCGATTCGAGTCTTGTGAAATTACGAAAAAGTACACTTTGTGCAAAAGCAAACAACCAGATCGAAGCATACGGTGTCCTTGGAATGTCTGGTGGTCCATCCATAACGCTTAAAAGCCAACCCATCGATGGTAACAACACCGGGAATGCTGCAGCGGCTCAGCAGCAGCAGCAGAGTGCGAATGGCGCAGCATCTGGATCTGCTGCTGCCGCCGTCGTCGCTGCTGCTGGCAGTCAAGCCCAGAACCATGGCAACGGCGGAGGAGTAAGCGGCGGTGGCGGTGCCGGGAGTGCTCCAGCGGAGGGAACAAGGCAGAATAGCCTGCAACGCATCCAGCAGCGAAAGCAGAAGGTCTTCAACCTACCTGTGGCCCAGAAACTGGCCAAGCTCTCGATGTATTCGTCCTGCCAGCAGGAAGGATGCCGCTGCACGGGCTGGAAAACCCCGCAGGAAAACCGTCATCGCGACGTGGAATCCTCCTACTGTCCGGAATTCAACGAGGAGTGTCGCAATATTAGCTGCCGCCACCCTCTGCGCCAGCACATCGCTCATCTGGACAATATCTCCAGCTCCAGCATGGACGAGCTGCTGGGCGCTATCATCGACATGGAGAACCTTTTCATGTCCATGCAGCGTGTGGAGGACGAGGACACCAAGAAGGTCTATCTGTATCTCTTCCGATTGCTGCGCCAGTGCGTCCTGACGCGCCAGCAGGCCGTGATCCGTGGCCCCCTGGGCGATCCGCCATTCGAGTCGCCTTGCATCACAAAGGCGGTGCTGTCGCTGGTCTTCTACAAGTACAACCATCTCAATCAGACTGAACTGCAAACCATGACAGAGGTGGCCAAGACTTTCCTCAACTTCCTGAATCACTACAACTTTGAATCGCCGTCGACGAGGCGGGGAGATCTCACCCACGAGGATGCGTCCAACTACAAGATCAACTACACCCGCTGGCTGGTCTTTTGCCATGTGCCCGCCTTCTGCAACTCCCTGCGTCAGTTTGAAACGTCTTTGGTCTTCGGACGAACTCTGCTGAGAACCGTGTTCCAGTACATGTCGCAGCAGCTGAAGAAGAAGTGCATCTCGGAGCGGGACCGTTTCCCCGAGGACAAGCGATCGATCATCACGCAGATGCCCAAGTTTCTGGAGGCCTTGCGCGCCGAACTGTTAAAGGACGATTCGCCGATCTGGGATCCCAACTACCGCCCCCCGAATTCGTTTGTCATCCAGCAGCGAAAGAGGCATCAGGAAGTGACGCCAGCTATAGCTCCCGGGAGCAGTGCAGCGTCCGTGGGTAGCAGCGCCAAGCGTGTCAGTGTGGGCGAACCTCTGCACAAGAGGATTAAGAAGGAGCCAACGACGACGACGACGGCGACGACGGATCGTGGCATCAGGTTGGTTCCAATCATAGTCTTCTTTTGATTCTGATACTAATGAGATTTCCTTAGCGAAAACTTGGATGACCTGCCAACGGATGTGGTCATGCGCGCCATGAAATCGGTGTCCGAATCGAAGACCACCAACAAGGCCGAGATTCTGTTCCCGGTAAACGTTTCCCGCGATGAGAACGTGAAGGCGGAGGAGCAGAAGCGCGCCATCGAGTTCCATGTGGTGGGCAACTCGCTAACCAAGCCGGTGGACAAGCAGACGGTGCTCTGGCTCCTGGGTCTGCAACTGGTGTTTGCCTATCAACTGCCGGAGATGCCGCGCGAGTACATTAGTCAGTTGGTGTTCGATACCAAGCACAAAACCCTGGCACTGATCAAGGAGAATCAACCCATCGGCGGTATCTGTTTCCGACCGTTCCCCTTGCAGGGATTCACGGAAATCGTCTTCTGTGCAGTGACCATGTCAGAGCAGGTGAAGGGCTACGGCACGCACTTGATGAACCACCTGAAGGACTACAGCATTCAACGTGGCATCAAGCACCTGCTGACCTTTGCCGATTGCGATGCCATTGGCTATTTCAAGAAGCAGGGATTCTCCAAGGACATTAAGCTGGCGCGTCCCGTCTACGCAGGTTTCATCAAGGAGTATGATAGCGCCACTTTGATGCACTGCGAGCTGCATCCCAGCATCGTGAATACACAATTCATTGCGGGTTAGTTGTGGTCATCCAAATGGGATTTCTGGACACACTTTACACAGTTTATTCCTTCTTCCAGTGATACGTAATCAGAGCGAGATTCTGAAGGAGCTGATAGCACAACGGCACAATGAAGTGCAGAAGGTTAGACCCGGATTGACGTGCTTCAAGGAGGGTCTGCCCTCCATTCCCGTTGAATCGATTCCGGGCCTACGAGAGATCGGCTGGAAGCCACAGATGCGTCCGGCCAGATCGGCCAGGCCCCTGGAAGAATCCTCGGATCCGGAGAAACTGGCAACTTCCTTTGCGTCCGTGCTGCAGTCGGTGCGCCAGCACAATACAGCATGGCCCTTCCTGCGCCCGGTGACTGCGGCCGAGGTACCGGACTACTACGATCACATCAAGTATCCCATGGACCTGAAAACAATGGGGGAGCGTTTGAAGAAGGGCTACTACCAAACCCGTCGCCTGTTCATGGCCGACATGGCGCGCATCTTTTCCAACTGTCGGTTCTATAACTCACCCGACACTGAGTATTATCGTTGTGCCAACTCCCTGGAGCGCTATTTCCAGACCAAAATGCGCGAGTTGGGTCTGTGGGACAAATGATGCAGCGATTCTGAGGAGCTTTGTATAAAACCGAATATTTAATCTTCTTCATTTAACTGGAGAGTCGTGTTATTTCTCTTATTTATTTTAGAGTTTCCCCTCTTACCAAAAGACACTTGTGAATTACATGAATTCTGGATAAATATTGCTCTGGAGAGACACCCGTATATCGTAATCTAACTCCATGTCTGTCTTATTCATTTAGGCGACGGGGCTAGATTAAGCTAGATCTTTAAAACTATAAAATAAAGTTTAACTATATCACCTAAAATATGTGTATGCCAGGAATGTCGATTTGTTATTAGACTACAAACGCTTTAATAGAATATTTCTGTAGTGTTATTTAGTGAGGATAAAAGGTTATTATAGGTCATCTAAGTGTTGCCAGCACCGAGTGCGTGTTACTCAGCATTTCGTTGCGCATTTTGCCATGTAAGATTTACATTTTCATGCCATTATCTAAGTCATGTCTTAATATCCTTAACCATCGATGTGTTGTCCCAGCACAAAGCAGAACTTTTACCTGCTGATCCTATGTAAGCAATGATGTGTTGATCCCACATATTTCGAGCAACATTTTCTTGTATATTTCGCCAGCTTAGACTTAAAATCTGGTGGATATTTTGTACATTTGCAATGGAATCACTAACATCAAATTAATGTAGACTCCTTCCCGCCCAAAGAACATAGAATTTGTTAAAGATTTTTTTGTAACCTCTACATTTTTGTATTCTTAACTCTTTATTTCACTTTTGATTTCCTACATTCATTGTTGTTGTTGTTGGTTTTGCATGCGTTTAAAGTTAATGGATTTCTCTTTGTTTTCGTTTGGTTTTTAGTAAACCATTGTTGTTGCTTCAATAATGTCAAGTTGTTATATAAAATTATATTGTTTATTTAATATTTAATATTAAGGGGGGCGGGGGGAGTTAAATCGAATTGCTAGGTCATTGTACAAAGGCTCTTTCATGCATCATACATTGTGTATATATCCGAAGGCTATTATAAAGTTTTTTGATCGAACCTCGCTAATGCGCATTGACATAAATAGTACAATGTTAATGTTAACCGTAGTTGCTGCTTTTTACTTGCTGAATTTCAATTATCTTTTATTACATGGTTATTACATTAAGTTTTAATTTCAATATGTGGTAGTCTTTACAAATTTGCTTCCATGCTGTTTTTGTTGTTGTTTTTAACTCGATAATTGCATATTTATATATACATATACATACATATGTAGAGCTAATCAGGGGTGAGCATATATATGTGGAGAGATATACATATTAGATACAATTACATACATAATTTATGATTACATTATATTGAAATGTGTGTGGTGGTAGCTGCTTCTCCTGCAACTGAGTGTTTATGCCTGCTTTGCCAGATTTTGTGCTGATTTTTAATACAAATATATATATATATATATTTATGTCTCGATACAAGGATAACAAACAGAATATCTAAAATCGCAACTGGAAACATCTATGCATGCACACACACTATAATTTACTTGGTTCCAAGGCCGCATCGACTCCAATCTTAACATTTATTTCGTGAACATCGTAAGTATAAATTCCATTGCAGGCGAGGTGAAAATAATGTGTGTACAATTTTGTAGCCCAACCGAGATCAAAAAATTAAAGATTACTTAGCTATTTTTAAGGGACTTTGCAGACTGATTTTAATAAAATAATGACAAACATGCTAATGGTTATATTGGAGACTTCTCTTCTCTTCTGTTCACTCTTCAGCTGGGCTGGGGATTGACTTTTTACAATTGTGCAATTTCCAACATGCGCGCGTTGCTGCTGTTGCTGATTTTATTTTCAATTTCATATTTAAAATTTCTTAAATAATATATATATGTATATTGTTGTTAAATGCTAGTGTAAAACGTATCGGATGATTCTTGGTCGATGTTACACGACGCCCACATGAAATACAGAATTACAATTAATGGTTTTCTCTCTTTCCTTGTTTCATTCAAATAAAAACATGTGAACTGTGGCTTTTATTTAAGTTTTGTTACGGGAATTCCATGGATTTAATTTGCTTGTTTTTCGCTCCATTAATTTCATTATTTTTGTCGCTCTCCTCCGCGATTTCTTCCGTGAGTTGCTTGCTTGTTTTTTTTTTTTTAACTTTTTTCATAATCTTATGCTTACTATATGTTCTTCACATCTATTACTAAATATATAATGTATGTATGTTGCAGGCGTGCTGTTATCTCCTTTCGTTATCATAACCGTGTTGTTGTTCTGCTCAGCGAAAGGCTGTTGGAACCAGCCATTTACACAAAACCTAACAGATGGCCGGTTCACAGATCGCTAGTCGGTAAAGCGAGCGTTAATCATCGCCAAACACACACACACACGGTGGTGAGCGCGCGCACGCGGGACGTCGTGAGAATTGCTAACACTAAGTTTAATTATACAAATATATTTTATATGCCGTTAGATCCATAACTCGAAATTCCTGATAATATAAGAGCCTGTGTGTCGTCGATCGGTCGGTCGGTCGGTTGATTGGGTTTGCTTCGGTAGCTTCGAATAATTTTAGCTTTGCAATGATGAATAGGATATTATTTACTTTATTCTTCTCCTCCTCCTCGATTCGTTTCCATCAATTGTTGGTATTTAAAGTGGTTTTCCACTGGCTGGGCGGCACTATTGAGCTGCAATGTTAAACAAGAGATTCTAGGCAAACGCTCAAAACAAGAGATCTAATTATTATTATTACTTACAAACTGCCGCCACCTGTTGCGTCTGCTCTGGCAAGAGGGACGTCGACTTTGTCGTCGCGGTTGTTGCAGTAGAAGTAGCGTCCGTGGCATTGGATCCCGGACCGGCAGCATTGTTGGCCGCCTTCAAAGCTGCAGCCGTGTTGCCGGCATTGCCATTGGTAATGTTTGGCTGGCCGTTGCCTCCACGACCGTTGCCGCCGCCTCCGCCATTGTGGTTGCGATTGTTGCTCCTGTTGCGATAGTTGCCGCCGCCGCCTCCCATGCGGTTGTTGTAGTTGCGATTGTAGCCTTGCGCTCCTCCATAGCCGGAGTTCATGCCGTTGTTGCCCGCTCCCATGTTGCCATTGTTGTTGTAGTAATGGTTGCGTCCGCGATAGCTGGTAATAAAATATATATATCTTACTTTGCTCTGGAATAGGGTGAGCGACTGTCTCACCTGCCACGTCGGGTGGAGGAGACTCCAAAGGTCTCTGTGTTCAATTTGCGCTCCTGGCGCCAATCGTTCTTCTTGTTCTTGCTGCGATCCTGGGCAGCCTCGCACGAGATGTTGTCAAAGAACGATTTGGTCTTGTCATAGCACGCATGGACGTCATCCTCCTCGGGCTCGTGCTCGCCAGCGCCAGTCTCATTGCCAGAGTCATCTTTCTTGTCGGTCTCTCCATTCAACTGAAAACAATATAATGCAGATATTAGCGTTAGCTTTAAAGACGTTATCTTAAATATATAATACATTTGTGAACTAAATGAAATAAATAAAATTAATA
Source organism: Drosophila trapezifrons (assembly GCA_018874455.1). NCBI lineage: Eukaryota > Metazoa > Arthropoda > Insecta > Diptera > Drosophilidae > Drosophila > Drosophila trapezifrons. The sequence continues at coordinate 15,859 of JAEIIF010057926.1, read as the reverse complement.
TTAAGCTATTATTATCACATTATCCGAAAGTAGAAAGTAGGATTTAATTAATCACGATTTCGATGATATCGCTAAGTGGGTCACGCTTCAAAGCCTCGGCTGCGTTTAGTTAATTTCAACAGCTGTGTTATGCCGGTCATTAAACCAATCTTTAATAAACTAGTTATAATTATAAGTACATTATTTAGTACAACTTAAAATAATCTGTATATTTAAAGAATAAAAAATGTGTGTGTGCTTTACTTACTGTATGGACGCCCTCAACCTTTTCGTCACCCACCTGCTCATTGGTTGCAGTTGTTGTGGTTGTTGCCGTTGAGCTGTTGGTGGCCGACTTGTTGTTGGTGGTGGCATCATCGGCCACCTTAAGCTTCGCCAGCTGGGTGCGCAGTTCCTCGAACTTGTTGTTGGCCTGCTCGAAATCAAAGTCGCCTTCAAACTTAATCTTGTTGCGCGGCTTGTTTTGATTAGCCGACTGCGGACGATAGTTCTGTAACATAATAACATTTTGCTAGGTAAAAATCTGCAGCTGATTGGTTGTTTTAGCGGATAATATTTACCTGATTGGGACGCATTGGTCCTCGGGATCCCATTCCACGATTACGCATCATCATGTTGTTCGTGTTTTGGCCATTACCGCCACGGTGCATGTTCCAGGCTCCGTTACCGCCATTACCTCCGCTTCCTCCTCCTCCGCCGCCTCCGTTTCCTCCTCGCTGCTGTTGCTGCTGCATTCCATTACCGCCTCCGCGATTGCGTTGATTGTTATTATAGTTGTTGCTGTAATTATTATCCATCTGACGACCGGAATCGCGACGATCCCGCTGCTGATGGTAGAAGTCGTTGCCACCTCGCTGCTGTTGCTGCTGCTGCTGCATGTTGTTGCTGTTGGGGCCGCCGCGCTGCTGCTGCGCCTGCTGATGATGCTGCTGGTGGTTCTGGCGCTTATGACCTGCATCGCGCCCGTTGCCACCACCCTGAGCAGCGTTCTGTTGCTGGTGCAGCTGCTGCTGCTGCTGGGTCAACTCGGCCGTCGGACTGACAATCAGGCTGATGGGCGTCGTGGAGCGCGAGGCTCCGGCCAGCATGTCTAGAACGGAAACTATATACATATAGAAGACGCAACGAGGGAGAGACAAAACGAAAGAGGAGAGAATAATGCGTGCAGACACAGGTAAAGATTAGTTTAAGGTCGTATCAGTTTGTACTAAACTTAAGCTTTTACTATAAGAACTATTGAAATTATTACTTAATATGTATCAAGATAGTGCAACATAAATATTTCTAATATTCATATTATTTCTTGAAAAAACGTGATCCTTTAATAAGATAACTAACTACATAATATATAGAAACCCAACTCACTTGGCTGCTTCTGCTGGGGCTTCTGCTGTTGCTGGTTGCCGCCGATGTGCATGAAGGGCCCACTGCCCGGTGCACCCGAGCCCGGTGCCAGCGATCCGCCGCCGCCTGAGTTACCAACCATGTTGACCAGATTGGGGCCGCCTAGGTTGCCAAATGGATTGCCATTGCCGTATCCAGGAGCTCCGCCTCCGGAGCCACCGCTACCACCACCCGGCATCGAGGGGGCGCCGTGTGGAGGCTGTTGCGGCGGCACTTGCTGCTGTTGCTGCTGCTGCTGGGGAGGAGCGTTCATCCCGCTCGGCATGGGGAAGTGTTGCGGCATAGCCTGGGGCGGGCCATTCTGGAGCTGCGCCTGCATGATCGCCGGGTCATTGTGGTGCGGCAGCGTATGGTTGTTGACGACGCGAATGTCCTTGATGTCCGAGCCCCGGAAGAGGATGTAGTCGTAGATCTGCGACTGCGGCGCTATCTGGAACTGGGTGTCCCGATCCTCCGTGCCGAAGGAACGCACTGAATAAGAGGGACAGGGACAACATGGTTAGTTCCGTGCAAAAGTCCATTTTGCAAATGTACATATTCAATTTAAGGTTAGGCAGCCGCGATTCCTATTTAACCTCAACGCAAGAGGGAATGGAGGAGAAACGAGAAGAGAAACGCATGTTTTGCCGGTATTTGTGCGTTCTCCGTGTCTCTCCTTTGCATCCATCCCCACAGGGCACTGACACCCGTAACGGTAGCCGCACGTCCCGTTATCTGGCGCTAAATCGAAATTGTTTTTGCAAGTAGACGTTCTGTTCCAAACAACTTGCAATGGTGGTGGGGGTGTGTGTATGTGTGCCATGTAAAATGCAAAAGCAACACTGTACAACAACAACACTGAGCGAGACAAAAACAGGGCCAAAGCCAACATGACAAACAAAAAGCATAAGTGAGAGCGCGAGAGATGGGAGAGGGATAAAAGAGAGAGACAGCGGGCGGCAACTGCACTCTCAAATTACTGTAAAAACTAATAAGAGGAACGAAAAAAAAATGTGGACAAGAGAATAAACGCAAGAGAAATTGAAAGATTTCATTTTCTTCCATTTTCTTTTTCGATGAACCGTTTTTTACAGCGATTTTTGGCGCAGATTACGGCACCTATATCCCGTATATATAAAGTTGAGGGGGCGGAAAAGCAATTACGTGGAAACGATTGGGGGACTTACCACTCGACAGCGCGATGGTGCACTCCTGCGGATCCACGGTGTACAGGCGGCCTTCATACCTGATATCTGCCTTGGAAATAAGGCTGATTTTCGAGCCCAACTCCGGCAATCCCCCGCTCATCTTGGCTATGCTTCACTGTAGCTCACTCACTCCGAAATGCAAACTATTATTATTAGGTGTTTGCCAACGGTGCGCGGCGTAGCAATTGTTCACAAATTTCTGGCAAAAGCAAACAATTGTAGCGAGCGCGACGACAACGATTTCTCGATGGTTTCAGCCTCTCCACTTCTCTTCTCTTCTGTTCGCTTTTCTTTTCGGTTTTTTTCTCGGTTCTCACGCGCAATTACTTTTCAGTTTCAGGGCGATTTTGCGGCCAATCGCCAATCAGCCGAACTCGCTATATGGACCTGCGTTTTCGCACAAGTGTGACAAACTCTTTCCCAATGTCTGTGGTGCAGCACACACGGCCTCAGATGTGGAAATTGCAATTTTCGACGCACAAGTCTTTTCTCCGTCCGTCTGCAAAAATCTACTCGTCGAAAATGAACGATTTTTAGCAGTGTTGCCAGATAACAATTTTGCTTTTCCCCTAAAAAACCTCAGGCAGTCGAGACTTTCCCCTAAAAAATCCATTTTCCCCCGAAATTAAAAAAATCTGTTCAAATAAGAAAATATCTCAATAAAATAAGAAATATATATGTTAAGGATTGGAAAAATCAGTGTATAGTAAATTGTTATTTAAGATCTATTTACTATTATATTTACATACGAAAACTTGAGGTAAGAAACATATGGAAATCTTGTCCCGTGCGCGATGTCCCATGCGAATTTACTTAAAATTTAATATTAAAAAAATGCAAGCCATCTTTGAAAAAAATCATAACATTTAATTAATAGTTGACGAAGATTAGTCGATAATTTTGTTCTTCATAACCTTTTAATTTTGCATAATACAATAAGTATTGCTGGAAACAAGGGGTACAAATATTTATCCTCATTACTAATTCCACTCAATTGATTTCCAGAGCTTTTTCCGATACCCTAACATTTCCTACTCGTCGAAAATACACGATAGCTAATGCCTATGACACCACAAATATATATTTTTCTCAAAATAATTCCCAAATTAAAGAAAAATGAGAACATTAATATATCATAAGTATCATAGATCGATACCTAATTATAGGAAGCTAATTTGCCTGTTAGCTTTTAGTTTTATAAATAAATAATTTGCCTATTGGTGCTGATCTCAATATTTGGATTTTTAAAACCCAACCCTATTTATTTATATCGCAATAGTCAATAGACAATCGATAGTGCCAGCGAGAGCCAATCGGAACTATCGGTGATTTGACATCTCTAGCTTCCCTCGGCGCTTCTTTTTTCTCCCATTCAAAGCAAATCGCCAACTGAAAATGCGCTGGCATTTTACGCCTTTTTCGCTCAATTGATTGTGTTAAAGTGTATAAAATCTAGCAATACCAACATGCCACCTCAACTGGATCCGATAAGCGTGCGCACGGCGCGGCTGAACAACCTGATTCTGGGCAAAGGAGTTGGCGTCTGTGCGAAACCCGCGGGAAATGCCACCGGATCGGGGGCGGCCTCCGTCAGGAGAAGCGTCGTCCCTGTGAGCACCACCAGCGCCGCAGTGGCGGAGGCCGTCTGTCGGGAGGGTCTCCTGGACGCCTTCTGTCTGCTGTACAACGAATGCGACAAGGACGCGTTGAAGAAGCGCGATCGCAACATCGCGGAGTTTGTCAACAAATGTGAGTCACCTGAGAAACTGAGCCTTGACTGTGTTTTGTCCCTAGGGGAAGTCTCTTCAAATGACAGGATTTGTCCTTGTTATAATATTATATTAACTGGAAGAAATCCTCTCTCAAGCTATGTCGCCTCCTCATTACTATTAATTCTTAACCCATTCCTCCCCCAGTTCGTCCCATTGTGGAGGAGACCCGCAAACTGCGGGTGAATCCAGATGACTTTCTCATCAAGGCGCTTATTGGTCAGGGCTACTTTGGAAACGTTCATCTGGTGGTTGAGCGGCAAACCAATGATATTTACGCCATGAAAAAGATCAAAAAGTCGGTGGTGACCACGTCGCAGGTCAAGGAAGAGCGGGACATAATGTCCATTCGCCATTCCGAGTGGTTGATCAATCTGCAGTATGCTTTTCAGGTGAGTTCCTCAACCTTTAGCCCCTAATCTTCTTGATTACTTAAGAATTTGCCCTTAGGACAACGATAACCTTTACTTGGTTATGGAGTATATGCCTGGCGGGGATCTGCTTAGTTTGATGTCACGACATGGTCCCTTCGACGAAGATTTGGCTCGTTTCTACCTGTCCGAACTCACAGTGGCGCTGCACACACTCCACGATATGGGCTACGTGCATCGAGATATCAAGCCGGAGAATATATTGATCGATCGTTTTGGGCACATCAAACTTGCGGACTTCGGCAATGCTGCTGCCCTGAATCGGGATGGGCATGTGCTGAGCCTGTCGCCTGTGGGAACGCCCGATTATATTGCTCCCGAGCTGCTGCAAACCATCTCTACCTACAAACTTTCCAAGTCTATGCACGATGTGAGTAGAACTGTACGATCACAGACCTGCTAAGATGCCAAGAGTTTTCCAAGTCTATAACTAAAGCCATATACAATCCCTTATTAGGTCAGCTGCGATTACTGGTCTATGGGGATCATCGGATACGAGCTGATTTGCGAGACCACGCCCTTCCACGAGGATAACGTGCACGAGACCTACTCTAAGATTCTCTCCCACTGCGAGGAGAGTCACCTGAAGGAACTGATTAACTTTCCCAGCGACTTGAAAGTGTCTCATAACTACAGGAATCTGATCGAGTCGCTAATCACGAATCCCTCGAAGCGTCTGTCCTACGAACGCATCAAGAAACATCCCTTCTTTGACGACATTCAATGGGGTTCCATTCGTTCGCAGGTTCCTCCGATTATTCCAACTATAAAGTCAGACGACGACACTTCCAATTTTGATGATGGAACGCGGCACAAGTCTCGTCGGGATCAGGGAGTGGCCAAGAAGTCGCTGTCAACCAACATGAAATCCCATGACTTTAGTGGCAAGGATTTGCCATTCATCGGTTACAGCTTTGTGCACATGGAGAAGGCGGCCATCACAGCTACCAACGATGAAAAGATGCAGGAGAAGCTGAAGGAGCTGCTGCAAAAGCTCAAGACCAGAGAGAATGAGATTTCTATGCTGAAGCAGGATCTTATGCGAGCACAACAGTCCCTCAAGAAGACGGATAATAAATCCCAGGTCGTGACCGATGCTAAAATGGAAATCAAGAAGCTTCAACATATTATTAAGGAGAAGACAATGGAGTTGGCCAACTGCAAGACGCAGATCAAAACGCTTCAGAGCTCTGCGAAAATAGACGAGGAAATGTGGTCGAAAAAGGAAGCCACTATCACAGATCTGCTAAGGCTAAATCGCCAAAAGTACGAAGAGGCCAAGATTGCCTCGGAACAGCGATATGAAAAGCAGTTGGCCGACAAAAAACAAGAGCTAGCGGCCACACTGCAAAAGATGGATGCCCGGGAGCTGGAGTTCATAGCCAAGAACGATGAGTGCAGGCATATAAGCGTTAAGTTGGAGAACTACAAGGATATGGTGCGACAGCTGAAGGAGCAACACCTAAAGTCCGAGACCAACAGCGAGGAACAGAGGCGCCAGATGGCTGAATCGTATGAGCAAAAGCTTTCAGACCTGCGTAAAAAGGTTCGCGACTCGCAGGACACACATCGTCGCTTGACAATGGAAATGAAGGAGATCCGAACAGAACGCGACGAGTCAATCTGCTCTAGTAAGTCAACCCAAGAAGCCAAGGACGCTACTGAGCGAAATATCGAGCAGATATTGCGACGCCTGAACCAGGAGATTGCATCCAATAATGCAATGAATTCCGAAAAGGTTAAGCTAGAGACAAAGCTAAAGTTAAGGGAAAATGAAATGCAAGAAGTGAAGGCCGAATGCCAGCGACTTGAGCGAGAGCTACAGGTAAGTGATATAGGATGGGTACAATACTTCAGAGCTCATAAGTTAAAGACAATTTTTTATTATTATATTTATATAATTTAATGTCTCTTTTTGCTTTGGTCTTATGTTGAACGAGCTCAGCTATACTTTTCTTTTTTCGCTCTTTTAATGACAGTTAAATTCACATTTGATGTTTTAAGCAAGTATGTCATAAGTTTTTTGAGATTATCGATAATAAATCGATTTTTTACTATTTATCTATACTTAAAAGTCATTAAAAAAATTTTAATATCCATTCATATTTAATTAAATAAGAGAAATAATACAAATTTAATTGTTTACGCAACCTAAGAAGTCGAATTAATATATAAACTTTCCAAAACTCTTTTTATTTAAACTTTCAATAAAACTTAGCTCGTCGAGTGTCGCTGCCAACTAGCCGAGTCCTCGCTAGCTTCCCAGGCCTCTCCTTACGAAACTGCACCCGGCTCCTTGACCGAACTTAACATTATCGAAGACCAACTGCGAGCGGACTTGGAGGCCGCCAAGGAGAGTGAAATTCACCAGAAAGGACGTGCGGATCAACTTCAGGCGCTGGTCACCAAGCTTGAGCAAATGCTGGAACGCTTCAACGAGCAAAGTCTGTCGCCCACCAAGGCACATTCCGCGCGTAAGCCAGGAACCGAAACCGTTGGCGATATGCTTGAGCGCCAGAACGAGAAACTGGAGGATAAGTTGGCCGCTGTCCGGGAGCAGATGATTGTGGAGCGTCAGGCAGCGCGCACAGCTAATCTGTCGCTCTGGAAGGTGGAGAAGCAGCTGGAAGAAGCGCTCTCTGAGAAGAAGCTACTGGCCCGTCGCATGGAGCTCACAGAGGATCGCATTAAGAAGGCCCAAAATGCTAACGAGGATTCTCAGAGGATGCTGAAGTCGTCCCAGGAGGAAACGCGCCAGCGCGAAGTCCGAATTGAGGAACTCAAGCAGGAACTGGCCGCCGCCAAGAGGGATGTGCTCAAGGAGCATCGTCAGTGGGAGAAGGCCGAGCAGGAGCGCATGAAGTGCAAGTCGGAGATAATAGAGCACTTGGCCAATGTCCATAAGCTGCAGAAGCAGGAGAGTGATGTTCGTCAGAAACTTAAGCAAGTCCAAGCCCGCTTCGATGGACTAACCCTGGAGCACAAGAACACCCTACGAGAGCTGCAGGAGGAGCGTGACAGGTGCCGGGCAGCCACTGATGCCAGCCTGGCGCTGAAAAAGGAACTAAAACAGCTCACGGAAAACTTCCAGAGGCTTAAGTACGCTTGCAGCATCACCGACAACCAACTAACAGAGGTAGAAACGATGCTGAAATCCGAACAGGATCGGAACAAGTCCCAGAAATCTCAGTTGGATGCGGTTTATGTGAAGTTAAGGGAGCGAAACGATCAGCTGACCGAACTGCGGAAGGAGCTGTCTGCCATCGAATCCGAGAAGCGTCTGGCGGAACAGCGGGCTCAAGTCCTGGCGTCAGAGATCGAGGAAACAAGACTTCACCTTAAGGAGCAGCAAAGGAAGTTGGTTTCCCAGCAGGATCAGTTGGTGGAGCAGACAAACGCCTTGTTTGCCACCCAAGAGCGTGCAGATCTTCTGGATGGTGAGAATGCCAATTATCAAGTCCAAACCGCTGACTCTGTGCGGGAAATGCTTAACCTGAAGGAGGAGAATGCTCGCATTCTAAGCGAACTCTTCCACAAGAGGGAGGAGGTGAGCAGCCTGCAGGCGGTGGTAAGGGATCTGGAATCCGCTCAGGCAGATCTGCACGCCGAGATCGATTCCCTGCAGGATACTTTGGCCGAAAAGGAGCAGTTCTATGTGCAGAGGGACATCAAATCTAATGCCACGTTGGCCCAGCACAAGAAGCTGATCGATTACTTGCAGGTAAACATATTGAATGTTATTAAAGTTGGAATTTCTAGACGAAATACATGAATTTTCCGCAGCTAAAGGTAGAGGATCTGTCGGCTAAGAAGAAGAAAACCCTGGCCGACAAGCTCTTTGGTTCAAGTCACACCAACAAAGAGAACATCTCGCCCAATGATGTGGAGTCTTCTATTCTCTATCGGGCGCTGAAGGAGGAACTGAAGCGCGAACAAAAGGTATCAAGCATGCTGAAGGAGCAAATAGCCCAGTTGAATGGTGAGTGCATGCAAGAGAGGAAGCTAAAGCCCGCTTTAAACTATCAATTTATCAATCTTTCAGGAACAGCAACCTTGCGCTCTCCCCGTAAGGCCGCGCCTGTTAATGGCGACTCGGATGAACCCAAGCAGAGACCAGTCAGCATTGCTGTCTTGCCCCGCTCCCCCCAGAAGCCGGTGGAATCCCTGAAACGTGCCACGAGCCATGTGGAACTTAAGACCACCGAAAAAAACAGTGTGGAGCAGTCTCATCACCGTTTCGAACTGGCTCTGCAGGAAACCAAGGAGGGCGCTTCGAACTGTGTGGTTTGTAGCCAGCCCATCGTTGCCGGTTCGCCCTTCTGGAAATGCAAGGAGTGCAAGGATGTGACGCACCGCAAGTGCAGGTCCAATGTCCAGGGAAATTGTGGAATCAAGCCGCCAACGGCCCCGCCAGCCGATGATGATTTAAATAGTATTCCATCTGGCTCTTGCATTAACCTGGACAGTGTAGAGAGCAACGAATATATCGGAACACTGGTCTATAGTTGTGACGGTCCGGAGGAGGATCAGGTAACCAAAAAGGATATCGAGGTGAACTGCGCCTTTGAAGTGGCCGAGCAACAGATCCTTCTGTTGGGCTGCAACACGGGCTTGTATGCATATCACTTGGACTCGCAGCGACTGGTGCACATCACTGGCATCGAGTCCGTGAGCTGCATGTCCATCTGCTTGCGCCTGGCCAAGGCGATTATGGTGGAGACGGTCGGCGAGAAGCTATATCAGTGCGACTACCGACAGTTGGAGTCGCGTTGCCACAGTTCCAGTACCTGTCACAAGCCCGTTCTGGAGACCTCCGCCATTGAACTGCCCTTCGCCAATCGCACAGCCTCGGAGAAGTGGAAGCTGGTGCTGATTTCGGACGAAGCAGAGAACGCCTTGGATTCGGTGGCCATTGCTGCCACTTCCACCAGGATTGTCATCTTAAAGTACGACCTCAAGGTACATATGTTTAAGCCCGTTCGAGCTTTGGACACTGCCACGCCCGTCACTTCAATATTCTTTACGCGTCACTCGGCTATCGTCACCTCGGATAAGTTCTACGAGATCGATTTGGTCAACTATGCGGCCGAAGAGTTTGTAGATCTGGCAGAGAAATCGATGCAAAACACCGCAAAATGGCAGCCTCTGACTGCCGTACGGATATCTCGGCAAGAATACCTGCTATGCTTCGCGGAGAGCGGTGTCTTTGTGGATGAGTTCGGCTGCCGTTCCAGGCCGTACGATTTGAATTGGATGTCTGCCCCAACTGGCTTTGTTTATCGCGAACCCTTCTTATTTATTGCTCACTACCAGAGCGTTCAGATTATCCGTTTGCATCGGTCCTTTAGCAAGGAGTTGGCTAACGGCGATGACAATGGCTCGGAGACATCCGACTCACCGGAACTGCAGCGCGTCTACTTGCCACATTATATGTCCACCCTGCTGGCGAACAGCGGAGATGTCAATCTCTATACACTCTCTATTGATAAGAGACCTTGTGATGGAACCCAGAAGATCTATTACTTGGACACGGTTCAGGCGTTCAAGAAGAAGTTGAACGTTTCCCTGGAGACCATTTCATCGATGGCCACAACTGTGACTTCCGGATCCACGATGACTGGGGAAAGTGTATAGATAATGGTGGGATATTTCATCAAGAGATACAAAACGTAAGAGATACTACGTGCTCTCAGTAGTAATTACTTTTAGTATCCAATATACATTAAATCTTCATAGCTTTTAAGGGTTTTTGTTGCTCGCATACTTTGGAACAATTCTTAACAAAATTAATTGAATTTAATTGCAAAAATTGTAAGAAATAGCAAACTAATTTCTTGTAATAATTGTCGTGTTTAGTATTTAGCATTTGATTTCCTTTTACAAATATGGCATTACTTGACTTACATATATTTATTTTTAATAACTTTTTGTGCTGTTAAATACACAAATAAAATGATACTCGGCTTTTAGAAGGACACATTTTTTATTTTTAGTGCAAATTAAATATATTTAAGAGTTCGTTTTAAGGAATTTAATAGCTGTAAAGAAAAGTCTTTTATTTTAAAGAATGATTATGGACATGATGAGCGTATATTTTAAGTATTAAATCCAGATGGAGATAAATAGAAGAACCACAAAACAAGGAACGTTAGCTGCAAGGAAACTACGGAACAACTCCCTTTTTTTACTGTCCAGCCTTAAACCATAATAAGGCGCGTCAGCTTGCAATGTTCCAGCAATAATATTTGATGGATGTAGTCAGGGACTAAGAGTAGCAGAATTCCTGGGTTTCCTCAACGATTGTGATACTGAATGAAAAGAAAGGTGTAAATCAAAACGAAGCGTAGCTAAACCTACCTATGTTCTTTAGAGTTGTTGAAATACATTTTTAGCAGATGATTATGGCTTTAAAAAACCTTATATGTAAGGCCGCTTAATGTGTAAATTTTACGAAAATAGTTTAATATATTATTTTATTCATTATTCATTATTCATTATTCAATATTTTTTTCTAAGGTAAAGTCGTAAATCCCACAAGCAGGAGTGTTAGCTTTTCAAAATTAATTTCAATGGTATCTCTGGGCGCCAAGCTTTTTGGGGGGTGATCCCAGGGTAGCTTTTCGGCAGCAACAGCAGCAGCTTTTAATGTCCCGCAAAGCGAAAGCCCCGGAGATGGCTCGTGGTGGTGTCTGTTGTCCGCTCTCCGCTCTCCACTACTGTGACAGAGCGGGTCGCTGGACGCGGAACTGCAGCACTGGACGTAACCGTAAATTGTGATAATTGATTTCAATTTGTTTCATGGAAGCGGCGGCGCCCTTCTCCAAAATGATTCAAACGAAGCTGAACCTTTGCGCGCGCAGTATGGTCGCAGACTCCACGACGACGGATGAACGGAATGCGACTGGAGCGACCCTTATATGCCGAGCATGCCTGGTGCTCCTGGGACCTCAAGATGCCGCCTATAGTCTGGATAGCGAACAGGACTTGGCGAGGAAATATTTTGGCTGCACTGGAGGCGAACCGGGAAGGCATGAGGACGACACGCTGACCCAACTGGTGGTCCTGAAGAGCATCTGCGAGTGCTGCTATCAGTTGGTGCAAAAGTTCTACGCATTTCAACGCATGTGCGAAGAGTCCTCGCGTAACTTTGAGAAGCTGCTCCTGGACATCGACTTGTATTGCCTCAAGGCGCAGGAGGATGCAGGTGGTGGCATGCCGCCGGATTTGCCGGAAACCCCCTCGGAAAGCAATGAATCCACTAATCAGGAGGAGGAGACCGAGGCCCCTAGCATGGAATCAATTGAGGAGATTGTGAGTGTGCACCCATGGGTCTCCACTTTAATCTAATCACAATATCGCTGCTCGAATTTGTTGCCTAGCAGCAGCAGGAAAAAAGACAATACTTCCTCCTACGCGGCAGCCATAAACATAAACATTTCTGAGTATTTGTTTGTATACAACTATTTTTGTTTGCCGTGATAGCGTTTCGAGGAAAGGAGGCAGGTCTCTAATCAGTCTTTTATTTATTTGCATTCTTTTTTTAAACAAATATACAAAAACTTAGCGAGGTTTAGAGAGCACATGAGAAGGAAAATGTATATTATTATTAAATGTGTATTTTTAATCAATTTCAAAATATATCCAGTAAAATCTAGACAGGCGAATATGCACATGTTCACGGAAAATGCTGAAATTAGACATACAAAAATCCAATAAAATACAAAGTAGTACGGTAAAAATCCATTATAATTGAATAGTTTTTATTATACATAATTAACAATTTCGTTCAGAGAGCCCCAGAGGTCGAGTTCGATTTTAAATCAATTGAATAGCATATCTTTATCATTATTATCTTTCACTCTATATAGTCTGTACCTAGAGTTCACTGATTTGATTAGCTAGGCAACCAAGAGCATGACTTTATCTACATCAGATATTATTATGATGGCAAAACCTATAATGCCATAGATTAATGACCCTGAACTTTTAATAGTTTTTACTTCCACTATCTATTATCTACCCAAAGTGATAAGATAATGGAGAATGAGTTGATAATAGATAAGTAGAGGTTTATCTAATTGAATAAATAGGTTAACGAGGAACACAAAAGCATAGTTATAAAAGGAAAACGAAAAATATACATAAATCTCTTGAAAGAATGCTCAAAAGTATGCTACAAATTAAATAAATACATTTTTAAGCAAGCTAAATGCATTGTTTATATAACGAGAACATATATTTTATTAAATATATATATAAATCGGTATTTTCATTAAAACTATTTAAGTATACACGCTAAAGATATTAAATCTCTTCAAAATGTGCTTAAAAGTATGCTTCAAAATGTATTTTTATAAGAAACAACCAATTATCTTAAGTCTGGGACGCAATATAATATATTTCATACTTTTAGACACCTTTTTAAGGGATTTTTAAAGAATGGAACCCCTAATATATGGAGGTTATACAGTTTAAACAAGATTCCAAACTGTTTCGTAATTCATATAATTAATACAATATAATTCCCCTTACTTTTTAGGAGGAAGTGTACATAATCGAGGACGAAGAAAGCAAGCTGGATCTCGGCAATGAAAAAGTACCCGGCACTTTTGCCCGTAAGAATAGGACAGGCCAGCGAAAGAGGAGAGTGAGACACACCCTCGACTGTGGCATATGTCAACGCGGCTTCTACAAATCGTCCCTGCTGGAGGCCCACATGAAACAACAGCACGAGGGTGTGGAACCCTATACCTGCGTCCATTGTGGCAAGAGCTATTCGAGGGCCAATTTACTAGACTCGCACCTGCGGGAGATTCATCATAATGGCGGCGAGCGGGTGACCTATCCCTGTCCCAGCTGCAGTAAAGTGTACACAGCAGCGCGGAGTCTCAAATATCATATCAAGCGGCAGCATGTGATGGAGTCCTGCTCTTCCGACGATTCCCAGCATATTTGCGAAAAGTGTGGCAAGTCATTTGGCCGAAAGGCTCACCTAACCCGGCATAAGTGGACGCATGGCAAGGTTGAAGAGCGTAAATATGCCTGCGAGTACTGTGACGAAAGATTCCATACCAAGGAGAACATGATGGATCACCAGCAGCGAAAACATGGCAATAAAAACTTACTTAGATGCAGGAAGTGCGGACGCATCTTCCGAAATAGGTCAGACCTCAGTGCGCACATGAAAAAACACGCGGCGTGAGGCCAAGGACTCGACTAAATGTAGTTTAATAATTTGTTTTATTTATGTAAGTGATTTTTCAATAACATCAAGCTAACTCAACTGTTACAAATGATTTGAATTACTTGGAATTTGTTTGGGGGAAATCTGCCAAATGAATGAGTTGTTGGATGAATGGATGGATGGCGACACTAGTACGTGAGTGGTTGATTGATTGATTGGTGATTCGGTGAGGCTACACACTCTAAAATTAGCTAACATTCACATAATGGCCGGGGCGCAGCACAGTCGCTTCTAAATCATCGTCATCATCAGTACAAAAGGCAAAGCGGAGCGTTAGAGCACCGCTTGCACCGCTCTTCAGCTTCAAAATCATGTATAAAAAACAATTAACTAAAGGGTATATATGCTTAAGCTTAAAGAACACGACAGTTTTTAAAATTACATATTACCAATACATTCATAGATCATATATATATATATCATTAATTTGTAGCTTTGAAAAAATGAGAATAAAACCAGATTATCCGACAAATTACATAAGAAAATGCACGGTCGCCAAAATCAGCATAAGCGATGTATGTTGAAGATGGATAATGAATGGTGGGAGTAGGAGGAGTAGCGGATTGGATCGGTTCGGTTCGGATGAGTGGAGGAGTTTGCTTGCACTATATGTAAATAAATACGCCGCAATATGAGCATAGGATCGCTTAATGACCGTCCACCTAGGTGTCCTTGTGTTTCTCATAGAACGCATCTAAATATTTTTTGTACTCCTTTTGATCGTTCCACATCATCGCGGCCTGCGCATTCAGTGGACTCTCGTTGTTCGGCTCGCCTAGCAGCGATTGGATGGACAGCAAAATGGTGCGCACATCGTACAGCGCCGACCACTTGTCCTTTAATATGTCCAGACAGATGGCGCCCTGCAGATCGACGTTCGGATGAAAGCAGGATGTCAGGAACTTGACCACGGGTGCCGCATACGGATACGAGTTGGGGAAGTCCAGCGACAGCCGGTACGTTTGCCCAGCGTACACGGTATTCAGGGGTCCGGCAATGGTGCCAACCCACTTGAAGATGTTTTCGCCGTCGGGGAATGCCGAGATGCCCTTCTCGTTGGACATCATCAGATTCATCAGTTCCTTGTGCAGTCTGCGGGAGTTATAACGGGAATTAGCAGTTGTGTCTCTCCAGATCGATTCCCGTTCCGGGGGCGCGACACGCTTACCTTTTACTCACGGCGTGGTTGTCTTTCACGGGCAGCGAGTCGTCGCTGTGCTTGGTGCCCCCGGCCCCAGCTCCGCCGCTCTGTTCGGGACTTATGTTCTGGGCCATAGCTGCTGTACGGGACTCCTCGGATGTGGATGCGGGCAATGCGACGCGCTGCAGTTTATTGGGTGTGTGTGTGCGAATTTTGCCTCGTGCTTCGGGCGGATGCAATGGTATTTACTTCACAGACTATATTTGACTATATAGTGAAATTTGGTTAATAATTTCGGAATACGCGTCTGTTGCTTTAACAGATATTTTTTTCACTTTTTGGTGTGAAAACAAAATGGAAGGGAACGCGACAGTGCTGCCAGATAAAAATGTTGCTTTCACCCTAAAAAATCTCAAGCAGTCAAAGTGACCCCCTAAATAATCCCGTTTTCCGCCTAAATTCAAAAAATATCTATATTTAATCATCGTATTTTTGAGTGTGTATATATTCTATCCCTTGGTGCTAAATATATAAGAAATTAATGAATTTAATTTGTACGTTTGCCAGTGCCGCTTGATAGCTCTTTACCCACACTGGTTAGGTACACTCCGTGTTCATGGTATTCTAGAGGTGTCAAAACATCGATGTATGGAGACATCGATGTTTTCGATGTTTTCACCCAA
>JAEIIF010057925.1:0-46577 GCA_018874455.1 Drosophila trapezifrons | reverse complement strand
CACCTTGATCCTCAAGGACCTCGAAAACCGCGTAAACACACTCTAGGTCCATCCAGTAATGTCCCGGACAACTAAGGGCCATATTGGCCTATGCGTTGCCCCGTGAGGGCCGTCCGACTAACCTAACCTAACCTATATAGCCATATAGCAGCCTGATCGCATTTCCCCATTCACACCTAGCATTTAGCCGCAAGTTCTGAACAAACAGCAAAAATTGTGTACAATTTACCAAAGCTAAGCAGATTTCTTTAATAAGTAAAGCAGCAACAAAAACAGCAAAAACAAAAAAAAAAATAAAAAAAAATGTAATAATTTAAAGGATTAAAAAATATTTTTGTTTTCATGATGTGAACACTGCCAAAACGAAAATGTAAAAAAACAAACAAAAAAAAGAGAAACCCTAAAAACTAGTAAAAATATATGTAAATGTAAAGAAATAATATAAACAATTAGTTTCATATGTCAGCAACAGCAAATAGGAATACAAATACGAGAAAAAAGTAAAAGTGCAAAATATGTTTTAAACAAAACAAAGCGAAACACAAAACGTTGAAAATGCTTATTTTCTTAAATTAATTTTAACTGTAATTTAAATGTTGCCTAGGTCTGATTATCATTTCACCGCGCCATTTGAAATTGGAAGCCTATTAACATTAAATTTAATCGAAGCGTAAATTAAATTTCACTTGATATTGGGTATTTAACGCAAGACCAATTCGGTTGCTATGTCTTTAATGAATATACGTAATTATTTAATATTCACAATTTCTCTTATGCATTGCCTAAGTGATGGAAAGTATTACGAACACATTTTGATATGTTTACCTAGTTTAATCCAAATTTATATTCTCGATCGGAATCACGAAACAAGAAACAAAATCTATCCTCGACTTAACATACAAATTCTTCTTTATGTGCCTCATTAATTTTAATTTAATCAAACCAATAAATTCCTTGTAGCTAAGTGAGTTCTTCTTCAGAGAAGTTTTTCATCTTGATTTTTATTTTGTATTTGTGTGCTGCTCTTTATTTTGTAATGTATCATTTCCTCATTTATTGTTTATAATGATTTGTTTAATTTTTAATTATTTTTAAATAAAGAAAAAGTATGTGAAGAGCGAATGTTTCCATGGGCTAATAATCATTTTCCACCAGCACCCCTCGGCGAATGAGACACGACATCAAAGTATACAACGTTGATCGAGAGCAAATCGGTCAATCATTATGGTTTGTGTGATGAGAAATTCTGTGATCCAGAGAACAACAACAACAAAATAGCTAAGGCAAAGAAATATGAAAAACGAAAAATAAATGAAAAACCAAAAGCAAAAGCAAGTAATAAACTGCAGCACACGAGCACGGAAAATGCAAAACACACATAGGGCTAAGAGGGAGGGAAACTTTGCCAAAAATAAGAAGCGAGTCCTCTCCAGTTGCTCCCCGCAAGGAGGAGCAAAAGAATTTAGTAAAACTCTCGATATATAGATATAAGTATAGATGTTTATGTACATAAGAACGTGGAATACAGTTTGTCTACTTTTTCTAGCTTTATTCTCACTGATTGTCGATAGGCGGCGGCGGAGGCTGCCGATTGCGTATTGTAATCGCTATCGATATCAACATGTAGGTGTGTGTTGCTTGTGCTTTGTGTCATTTGAGTGTTATCGTATTTGTATGTACCGAGATATCATCAGATCAGCAGCCGACAGGTCCCGCAGGACCCTTCCAGTTCCAGTATCATCCCGTTTGGCTTCCAGGCGACAATTGCACTGAACAATACTCGAATGAAAAATCCAAAAATGTCTACGATGTGTCAAAAATGCTTCAATCAGTTTAGTCTAACTTTTGAGATGGAATTAAACCAAACCCAGTAAGAAATAGAAACCCGAAAATAAGGAATATTTTGTATAGAAAACCTTTAAACTAAAAACTCGAATGCGTAAAGAATATTTAGATCCTAATGCAGATGATATTGGATAGTCTCGAGCGCACAGTGAGCGCCACTACGGATATGGATAAACAAGAATCTATATATATATGTATTTTACAACCGAAAAAGTGTATTTTAAAACGGAAAAAAAAATTTAACAAAATTATTGTGTAAAAAGGTAAAACAAAAATGAAAGACTGGTCAACGAGGTGTTCCGCGTTTATGCAACAATTGCAAAATAGAAGTAAACAAATATATATATGTATATGTGTATGGGATTTCGAAACAGAAACCGAAGGCATCAAATAATGTACTCCAAGTGGTATACATGTATATGGTATATGGTACTTGATATTTGGTATATGGAATAGGGCCCCGAGCGCTTAGGATAAGTACCACACTCGATCATTCGATTCTCCGATTCGGCAGCAAACTACGCATACGTAAGGGGGACGGCATTGCCACAGGTCCCGCAATTAATGTTAATGAAGTACGAATTTTAAGTAACGCTGAATGTGAGTCTAGAGAGTACTAACCCAAAAACTATGGATATATTTTAGTGTGTACACTTGGGCATTTTACAAGGCAGCTGCTCCCGGGGGTCAGCTTTTGCGAAGTCAACCAGCCAGCCAGCCAGGCGAGGAGGGAGCCCTGCTGCTGCTGCTCCTGCCTGGGCTAAAGGGAAAATCTATAAACATTTTCCACAGATTTACAGCCGGGCAGTACAACGCAAAGGCAAAAAGGCGAGATCCAGAAGCCGGAAGTCAGAGTCGCAGGGCAGGAAGATATTTGGCAGCAGGCAGGCTGGCAGGCTGGCAGGCAGGCACACATAAAAATAAATAAAGTATACTAAAACTAGAGTAAATACATTTTAATTTCGTTTAGAGTTTCGTTTGCAAATGTGCTTAGCAATTTTCCCATCCCACCCCGACCAGTTCCCATCCGGCGGGACCTTCCCCTCAAGAGCGGAGTATCATAAGCGCTTAGTTTAAGAGTAGACTAAATGGCGGAGGGCCAGGCTGAGTATGGCGGAAATATACGAGGGGAGTCGGCACATATACACACATATACAGGGGGGGAAAGCCGGGGAGAAGCTGGCTGGGAGCGGGCACTCGGGGCGGGAGAGGAGTAAAACGTTTTATGTAGACAAATAAGGGCATAACTCGTAAAACATTTTGTGTATAGTTTAGTGAAATGAATTAGTTTAATGTTAAATGAACTCGAAAAGTAAACTACATTAAAAAAATATATATAAACATATACACACGGATACGTATTTAAGGGAATATACTTAAAGCGAACCTATTTACTTGGTACTCGTGTGTAAAGTGTGTGTGCGTGAATTAAATTGATGTGCATCTGTCGTAAGGAGTCGAGGCAGCAGGAGTCGGTTTTGAGGAGGATTATGCAAAGCATCTACAAATTAAGGCACAGCATTATAAATTACAACTAAAGAGTTACGTTTATTTGAGCTACAGTCGCACGAACGGTTACTAAAGCAAGATTGGTGATGGAATGCAGATGAGGACGAGGACGCAAGAATGGGGTTACGGAAGTTGTGGGGGCTACGAAAGTGATGGGTGGTAGTTTTTGGGGGTGGCAGCAAGTGGTGATTACTTAGAATTTTTACGAGATAACTCAGTTTAGACCTTTCCTCGTTTCTGTACATGATCGCAACCCCAGGCATGTATTCATACTTATAATTGTAATCGTAAGACAGTGTAATTGATATCAAAAGATAAGCAAACAAAAAAAATGATGAAAGAAAACTAAAAGCATAAAATGGAAAATTCACAAGTTTCGGCACAGGAAAACCAAACAAAAAAAAATTCATTTTAGGAGTAAGTGAATCAAAAACAAATAAATAATAATAATAATTGTATTTAATGCTTGTGCAAAACAGAAAAAATTCTTAGCTAATAGCAAATAGCAAAAAATCTAATTGTCAGTGTTTAATTACTATTATTGATGTGCATTCGATGTGTGCTAAGTTCACAAGGCCAGCATCCCTTTTCGCCCCGATCCCTGTTTTCCATGTTCCTACGATTCTCGACAGTTGTTTTCGCAAATCAACCAAATAAAAATAGCGCTAGATAACCGAATGCACTGGCATTAGTCTAAACAATTTGTTTGCGGAATGTTTGCATAAATTATTAGTTGATTAACTGCGAGAATTATTAATAGAATTTAATTCAATTAGCATATTTTCAGCCTCGCCCGCGCCCCTTAACCGCATAGATTATATAATTATAGCAAAAGCGAAAACGATACAAAATTATTGTTCATTAAACATTATTAATTATTATTATTACGGCTTGTTTGTTGCGGCTTTTTGTGCATCTCCATTCGGAAATCATTTTATAAGGGGAAACCGATTATAACAAAAAAATCTAGAAAATAAAACCAGAAAAAAAGCGAGTAGCAGAAACAATTGGGCAAAAGGCCGAACAAAAAAATAAAACATAAATTAAAAATAAAACCGAAGAAGGAGAACATTTCTTGTACTTAGGTTTAGTTTATTATACAAACCAAGATAAACAGCAGCGGAGTGAAGCTAATAATAACAGCTAAACGTGAATATGCGAGGAGGAGAACCAGATCCATCAACATTAGAAAAACGTTATTTTTATTCTTGTATAAGTATAAACCGAAGGCATTTTTCAACGTATGACAACTATTATTGTACGTAACTTGATATTTTGATGAGAATTTCTGTGAACAAAGTAAAAAATAAAAAATCCCAAAAAAACTGAAATATAGAAAAATATAAAAAAAAGAAACATCATGCGTTTGGACCTCACTGGCGGCGGGGATACTTGAGTGTTGGGGCTGCAAAAATGTTGTTGCATTGAAATGATGTTGATTTTGGCTCTCTGACCTGCGGTCTGCATATATTTAACCTTTGTGATTGCAGGCGGCATTCGGCAAACAGTTCACATCATTAGCCCCACAGGATTGGGCATATATATCTTTATAAAGCCCGGACCAGCCAAGTTGCATAAATGACATTAAAGCGCCGGCGGCGCAAGTTTGCGCATTAATTTTTAATTATTCTTTATGGCAGCCGGACATCAACAAAGTGAGTGGCCAAGGCCCTTGGCGCTTCATCTGCCATTAAGCCCGGTTATTTGGTTATGGACTGGCAGCTTAAATCGTAAAGTGCCCATACGGAGTAAATCACAATTTGCTAGGGGTAATTGGCTTGTCAGTCATTTTCAGGTCAGTCCGAGAGTCTGCTGCCCAGAATTTAAATCAATTCTTGCGCCCGGAAAAACTTCGTTTGCCAAACTTTGGATGGAAAATCGCTTAGACTTTGTTTTAGTCTCCTAATGAAGATGCTCTTTCACACACACATCGTACGGTGGAAGATGGACAACGACACAAGTGCAGGCAAGTTTTTCCAGCTTTCCCAGCTTCGTCTTCGCTTTCTGTGCCCATTTCTTTTAATTTTGGCCCGCAGACGTAACTCTTTTATTTTCGGGCTCTTCAAAAGGCAGCCCCTGAAAGAGGGAAACGAACCGAAGGCTGCAAACTTTTCATTTTCATTTTCTTCATTTTCTTCTTGATTTTGTTGTGCTGCAGCGAAACTTCTAATTACATACATGACCAGCACACATATGTATATCCATATAGATGTGCGGGCCTGGATATGTGCAAGTCTGGGGCCGAGGGCAATGCACTGCGCGAAATCTCCGGGAGCATCTTGGGCATGCTGGCTGGGGAATTTCCCCTTTTCCTTTCTTTGGCTGCAAGTTTGCCCGCTGCATCTTTATCAAAATTGTTTCCAAAGTTCAAACCACTTTGCGAGCGGTGCGCAGGGAATATGACTTTTAAAAAGTTTTTGCCCGCTCCTCCCGGATCCCTTCTCTGAGCATTTCCCCGCCTCTCCCCGCTGCAAGACATGCTGGGTGTGTTGCTGCCGCTTCCTCGGATGTTGCTGCCGTGTCGAGATGCTGCTGCTCTACGGCTGATATGTGGAGCCGTGGCTGTTCTGCCGTGCACAACATTTGTAGCTTGTCAAAGTGGCTCAACACGCCCGGCATGTTAACTTATTTTGCCGCTTTTCCTGCCTCGGCTAACTTGCAGCAGCTAACTAGAAGCTCCGAAGTCTCCGATGGCGCAGGGAAGAAAGGCGACGAGGGGCCAACATGCAAGGTAAACACACATAAAGCTCCCACCTTGCTACCCTGTAATCACAGGAGTTGTCTCTTTTAGTGGGGGAAATATGAAGTTTTAAGGATTTTTAGGTGGGCGGTATTGAGTTTAATTCAAAATAAACAATATATGTTTGTCTTGTAATAAAATCAGGGTCCTTACCTTTTACCACTTCTATTAACCATTTTCTAAAAATATTTTAGTTTAAGGAAGTGAATCATATTCTTCAATGGATGTACAAGACCTTATCTTACTTTATAATAACTAAAATGGGAAATAAGAAAGTAAACTAGATCAGAAATATATATTGCATACTTTTAGGCACATGTAAAAAACTTATTCAAAGGTTTTTTCTTTCAATTCAAAATAAAAATACCCATCTTAAGCATTCCCAATGATTAACTTATGGTATATTTTTAAAAATTATTTATAGTAAAGACTCTTTATATTCAAAAACTATTTAAAACAATAGATAGGACATTTTCCATTCGCATCATCTAATCTTCCAGGCCCGAGTTCATTTGGAAACAAAGCTCTTTCTCTCTGTAGTCGCTTTTTGTATAAATTACAGGCAGAAATTCAGCTCAGCCCGGCCCAGGAGTGCTCGCATATGTACGGCTATGAGTTGAGGTCCTCCCGAGTGCTCGTGTAACGTGTTGAGGTCGGAGTCCGTGATGCCGGAGTGATGGCAGAGCGGTGTGCATCCTTAAAGTCAGAAGACCCCAAGGCGCTTTTAACGCCGCCAACAACACAAGCGAGTGAGTGAATGCAATTTCTTTAGCGTTTTAGACGCCACAAAATTGCCACCAAATCAATATTATTAGACACGACGAGGAAAAGCAGCGGAAAACGTGTGGGAAAAACTCACAAAAAAAGTGTGTGTGTAGAGAGAGGGACTGAAACTCCGGCAACATGTTCACTCTGCTCACATACGCAAATGAGGGCGTTGGGTTTCAGAGGGGGCGGGCCCCTTCCAACTGTAGCAACACGAAAATTATGATTACAAGCAAAGACTGTCATTTGCCATAATATTTGCAGCATAACGATTATGGAGCGCTTTAGCCACGACTCCCACCGAAAATGGATAATAATAAAGAGCTGGCTGGCTGGCTGGCAGTTAGGTTGGGTATTTTAGGAGGGTTTAGGAGGGCTTGGGAGGGTGACTGCCCCCAAGATAACACACATCCAGAGCGAGTGCCAATGACAATGACATCAACTGCAGACAAGCCCACAGAATGGCACACAGAACTGGCTGCGAGGACGCAAGGATGAGGGTTGGGCGGAATGAAACGGGGCTCCAACTACAAAGATGCACGGGGCCGATAGAGACGACGGGCTAACAAGACACTCCAAAGCCCCTGTCCCGGCCCCAAAAACCAGAGTAACGCAGTCGAGGGCCTTGTTAGCCTTCCAACGCACTCGCCTCCCATCGCCAGAGACGAATCCTGCTGGCTGCTCAGATTTGCGAAGGCTCTAATTCATTCTGATTCCACGATAGCAATGAAGCCAAATTGAGAAGAAAATTCTCGTAAAATAGGTTGGTTTTTCCATATAACAATTACAGAATATGGAAGGAATCGCATCAGTTTTACTATCTTTTTGGCTTCTGGTAAATTTGTTAACCAAATCAACCCGTTGGTTTTTCAGTCAAAAAAGTACACTTTATAAAGGACTCTACTCAGAAATTAGCTCATCTTTGACAAACTTTTAGCGTGCTCGGAATAAGTCCTCTTTTAAAATTCCGATGGGGAGATTAACGGCTCCCCGGACGAAGACATCTGCCAATTGCCACAAAAGTTACCACCCAACCGATGCAGATGCTGTTGCAGTTGCAGTTCCATTTCCATTTGCAGTTGGGCTTCCCTGGGAGACGACTGACTGACTAAACAGCTTAGAGGTGCTAATCCGAAGGCGCGGCAAAAATTCGCAAATCTGATTGCAAAGTTGGCCTGGCAAGGGGAGGCGAGGGGAGCAGCGAGAGAAGGAGCTATGTGATGTCATGCAAATGTGGCACGTTTAAATGCTTCGGCTTGGCAGCTGCCCCAAACCAAAGGACTCTGGTATCGCTTACCAGACTTGTCTGATTTCGATGCCGAAATTGCCAGCTCACTGCCAGCGGCGGCATTCGGTGTACTGAGAGAAAATGTTATTGAAACGTCTTTCCTATTGAAAATCTCCCATATTTGAAACCATTTCTCAACAACTGAGCATCTCAAGTATATATTTATAATTATTATTATCATAAAAATGCACTATCATAATAATTTTTCTATTAATATAACGTTCACACCGCTTTAACATTTTCTCTCCGTGCTCAGAACGACAACGACCGCAGGTGCAAAGTGCAGCCATCTCTCTCTCTCCGTTCCCCGCCGTCTCACTCCTTTTTTGCGACTATGGAATAACTTTTTCTCTTTTTTTTTTGGCAACTGGCGGCAAGTGCACTTGAAGTGTATCGAATTTGTATGGATTTCGCTTGCAGCCAATAATTTGACACTTGCATTGCGAGCAAGTGGAACGAAATGAGACAGAAGTGGGGAATGAAAGAGACAGAGAGAGGGCGAGAGCGAAAGAGATGGCGATGGGAAGCAGGACTCTTAAGCCGAAAAGAGCGGATTCTTGAATAAAAGTTGGCACGCGAGGGCGCCATAAACAAGGAAGCTCGCACGAGATTGTGTTACTGTGTGCGATTTCGTGTGTGCGCGCATAAATGCATGTCGAGTAAGCAACAATAACACACACATGCACACACTCACACACACACCAACACCAACAAACAAACGCCAACGCAATTGTCATCACCATAAAAATAACATAAAACTTTTTTACGACTCCTGTGGCCTGCGTAAGTCTGTTACAGAAGGATTCCCCCGGCGAAGTGGGAATAGTGATACTCACGCGGGCTTTGCACCACGCCACTTCGCATCACTCCACTCCGCTCCGTTCCAGAACCCACTAACCGGCCATAAACCACCCGAGGACCGGACCCCGGGAACCACCCACCCATCCGACAACGCTTATGTCACGGCATCGGGGCTCATTAAAGTTGTAGCCATTTCTTTGTGTGTAGCTCCGCTTTAAATGCATCCATCCTTTCATCCCCCCGGCAGCCATACATCTCGGTGGAGCCCGGCTCCCTCCCACTCATAATTCGCCGTCTAAATGCCTGTTTGGCGAAGCGTAATTGATAATGCATTCAATTGGCCAGCCAATTTGCTAAAGTGCCTAAGTGAAGTCGCCCCCACCAGAAGTTAACAGTGGTGGCAGGCTTAAAAAAAGGCTTACTGGGGAGTTTAGCTCAAAAAAACATGTTCTAATATATCTAGAATAATATTTTTAAGGCAGAAAATTATAAAAACCTCTAAAGCATATGTGAAATTAGGGATCATTGGGAATTTCGTGTAATTTGTCATTAAATAGGATCCTTTAATAAATAAAGCATAGCATAAAATACAGAATAAAACAGGGATAGACATTGCAGACTAACTCAGAGACTCACAGCATTTTTCCTTTTCATAAAAGACGCTAACCAGTTGGGAATTATAAGCTATAATACCAAAAAAAAAAAAATAAATAAATATTTTAAAATTTTCCCAAAATATCCAAAGGCGTAGCTCCACTGTGCCCAATACGGCTGACTCCTCCACTTTGCAGTTCCTGTTATTGGCCGTTGTCAGTGCACAGATTTAAAATCAACAACAGCCGAGCGACAAGCGACAGCAACAACAACAAAAGCAACAACAATAACAACAACAACAGGAGCCGCAGCCATTGCACCAACAATGTCTGACCGAAGTCAGGCGTACACTCATTTGCACTAAAAGCGGCATAAATATAAACAGGCAAAGTCGGCAAAAAGAAAAGCGCAGACCGAAAATGCTAAAAAAAAAAAAGAAATGGAGGCAAAGGAAAAGCGGGTAAAAATTGGGTGAGAGTGGAGCTCTCAAAGAGCAAACGGAATGAGGAGCGAAAAAGGTAGACTGCGTATCGAGAGGAGACTGCAAATGAATTGCAATGCAGCCAAACGTGTGCCCAACTTAACGGTAATTTAAATGTTAATGCACAGCCATCAGACCCGGAGTCCCCATTACCTGCTACCCACTACCCACAGGCCACCTTTCCCCTCGTTTCCCACCAACCGACGGCTGTTTGCTTGCCGCTTCCGCTGTTAAATGCTGTTGACATCATTGGCTTTGCCCGTTGTTGTTTGCGCCGCTCTTCTTCGTCCTCTTCTTGTTCTTCAACGCCGGACGACCCATATGCTAAATGGCCGACGGCAGCGGCCGCCATTTTGTCAATGCGCTTGTTAGCGCCATTGATGTGCCACTTCCGGTTCGATCCTCAGGCCGTGATTGCACATTGTCCGCATCAGACACACACGAGCACACATCTGTGCTATTTCGGATGATCAGGTCAGAGAACTTTAACTTAAATATACATATTACACTATAATGTATTTCCTTTCCTGCCTACCTTTAACAATCACTTAGTTTCCTGTTAATTAAAACACTTTTTATTCCGTCAACCGCCTACAATTAGCCTTCATTTAAATAATACTCTGGTGGCCATATGATGAGATATGTGGGACTAAGCGGAAGGACAATTAGCAGGAAGCACGCGTTGCCTGAACCCTGGCCTTAATGAAGCACAAGCGAGGAGGGTTAATAAGATAACACGCCTAATGGGTAATGCCGCCGTCGATAACTCTGTTTGGGCTCTGGCTAAAAAAATGAAACGCGGTCCGGCCCCAAAAAAAAGCAAAAGTGGGGCGTAAGGTGTATACCCCACCCTGCCCACCTGTCAACGCAATGGAGGTCAAAGCTCGGCGGACACGGGCGGACATTAATTTCGCTCCAAAGTGGACGTACACACGCATCGAGCTCCGCTGCCCGGGAAATTGTCATATGTGAGGGGTGTAATTTTTCATGCATATTTCAGGAGGCGTGTGCCTAATTAATTACGAACATCTAAACGGCGATGACATTGGCATAAATTGTCTTTTAATTTGCGCCTGCCTTCGGCCGCTCTGCACTTGATTGATGCGAATGCGGGGTGTGGCTGGCCCCACTTGACCGACTGATTCATCTCGAATCGGAGCTACGCCGGGGTATTGGCATCTGCGGACTCTGCCTTTGACATTTGATGCCGGTCGGTCGAACAAACAACAGGAATTTGACCACTCTCAATGTCCTTGAGCCCGACGGTTACATAATCGGGCCAAGTGTGCGAAACCAAGGGGGTTTTCAGGGCCTTTCGGGAATTCGGGGCACCGTTATGCATGTGGGATCAGCGTCTGCGGCTTTGCCTGCATTCCCAATGAACCACCGACGATTCGCACGCATCTAAATGTAAACTAAAGGGGTCTCTCCCTCCCCTCCCCTTTCCCATAGGGAGCATCGCCATCCGACGCGGGTTAGCTGACTAATTGACCCAGACACGGCTCATGAATGCCCCTCATGCACCAGTAATCACGCAGCCACGTCCATTTCGATTTCGATTTTGGTTTCGGGCGCAGGAATCGCAGCCAAGCGGCCTCCAATGGTCAGGGTCATCACTAGAGCAGGCCACCTCTGAGCTCCCTGGTCTGTGGCTCTGATTTCCGTTTACGGCAGTTCATGGGCAATGAATCAAGTGCATAACGTTCCGGTATATGCCCAAATTTAAATGGAGCTGTGCGGTAATCGGGAGCCTCTTAGGTACTTTAAACAATTACCTGCACATTATTGGTGAAGAGAAGAGATTGTAATGCAATGAGTTGTAATAGGTTTTCGGGTTAATGTTCTAGGCATAGAAAATATCTATATAATTATTGTTATCAAAGTCTTATTTATGGATCCCATACGGTGCAATTGACACAATTTCGGCAACATTCCCCCAATATACACTCGATTTCGACGCGCTTAAAACGCAGACCAGCAAAGCCATTCCATCAGGCAGCGGAGACCGAAATTAACTTTGCAGCCTCGTATTTCATAAGCCAACCACAATGCACGCCAACCACTTGGCTCACAATGGCTCACAATTAACCCGGCCAGACGGTCAGTCTGCCCGCGTCCTGCGTCCTTCTCCGTGGTGGGTTTCGCCTTAACTTTATTGTCCCGATACGGGAGTTAAGGAGAGGCAATGGCGGACGAGGAGCGCAAACTTCCTTATAAGACATTTACCGACCGCACCTTAACCAAGCAGGATCAACATGGCATCCATGTATTATTTAAGCGCTGCGCATCCTTTTGCCGTGCCCTGCATAAAATTTCCTCCAGCGGAAGTTTGTCTGCAGGACACAGATCCTGGCCACCCCGGCTCCACGCTCCTTGGCGTGCTTTATGTGTTTCCGCTCGCATTTCTTTTGCCATTTAAGTACACACCTAGTTTGGATTTTTTCCCCTTTTTTTTTCGCCCGACGCTGTCGTTCCTTTGTTCTTTTCGCTTCGACTGCTGGACGCTTGTTTATGTCTCTTCTTACGTCTTTGGTTCATTCCTTTATTTTCGGTGTTTTTGTTTGCGTTTTTTATTTTTGTTTATGGCTTGTTTTGAACCTTGTTTGAACTGGTTTAAAATTTCTTGGCACAGGCTCGACAGCGCTTCTTTTTGGCAGGCCCAACCGCACCGGACAGTGAAGGGGGGAGGCAAGGCAAAGCTGAGCTCATAACTTTGTTACACACAATTAACAATTTGATGCCTTGCCAAGTCCCTTGCTGCACTCAGAAAAAGTGATAATATTTATCTATAAATTGTTTATATTTTTATGATATTACTATATCTAAAATAGTATATGTTAGCATTATTAAAAAAAACTTACTCTGGTGTGAAAATGTTTATTTAAAGCATTTTGGCAACTTTTCTTGAAAATGTCCTAATTTTGGGAGTAAATTTAAATGCAAGGTCACACTGAGCTTTCTTATTCAAAAAATAAATGCCATGGTCACATTATTCTTCATGTTAATTATTATTTATATACGAATTAGAACTATATAAATGCGAAATATGATTGAACTTATCCACATAGTATATAAGCTAATTGTTTTTCCCGGTGCACCAGGTATTCCTCTCCTTTTCACGCTACCTTTGACTGGAGTAAAGCAAACAAGCCCAAAACTAGCAGTTACATTGTTCCTGCGGTTGCCAAACAACGACGACACACGAGCCTTTAAGTGGGCGTCTCTAATTGAAAAGCGCAGCCAAAAATAAAGCACACGCATTCCCCATGTGTGTTACTCAGTGTGTGTGTTTGGGTGAGCACTTCGCTTTCCCCCACATCCCGCCACATCCTTGGGGGCCAGGTGCGCCTCGAGTGCACTGCAATTGCTACGTAAATTTTATGCGCTGCTAAAACTTTGCTAGCAGCGGGGGAGCAAAGCCGGTCTGAGATGACGCCACTGGCCGAGCTTTGGCCCGGGAAAACTTTAAGGTCAACTTGTTACTTGAAGTTGCAGCTCGTGGCGAACAACAACCTAGAGATGGGATGCCAGAGGAATAAGGACTAGCTGAGGCAGTGTAAGCATCTAGGGGTTTGAGGTAGCCAAGTTTTATTTGAAATTTAAAACAGATGAATACGAAAAAGAACGAACGAAATATTGTACAAATTCTGCAATTTTATTCCTAAATATACACAAGATAATCCTTGTCAACGCCCCATCGCTAAGCAGCAAGATGCAGCAGCTGTTTTAGCCAGGTAAGGAAGAGTGGGTGCTGCTGGAGAATTAGCCAAATGGCCGCTAAGTGTTGGTTTTGCGTTTAAGCGGCATAAAAATGCGGAACTTCCCGAGCAGATGCTCCTGCCGCACTCTCACTCTCTGTTCCCACGGCGAAGGATGACAGTAACGGAATGCAGCTTGACCTTCACCTGGAATGCCAGGTGGACATGGCGAGGCCAGGCGCAAGGATGATGACGAGGTGAGGATGGCTTTGCAAGTGTATGGCACTGCTGGCAAACGATTTGAAAAATTTATTCGAAAATATTTTTGCCAGTCAACGATGTAACGACAGAGCTTCGGCTTTGGGTCCTGCCTGCCTGCCCGCCTGCTTGCCTTCCATCCAGCCATCTTGCCATCCTTCCTGTCGTCCTGCATGAGAAATAGCTATGCTCACTAACAGGATATGCTGCCAAAAACATTTTTAATAATTTAGCACACACATATTTTCACATCTTTGGTGAAATTCACTTTGAAGACCTTGCGCAAAGTATGCGCCTGATGTTGCCGAAGGGGGGGCGGCAGACAGGAGGACGATGGAAGGGGTGAAGGACGAAGGACGAGGACCAGCTGTCGATGCGCCTGGCATCGCTTGGGACCCGTGTCGACATCAACGTTAGTGTTGAGTAATGCGAAACCAATTTTCGAGGCAGCATTATTTAAAATCCCAAACATGAGACAGCTTTGATGTCAAAAGTCGTGAGGTTGCAGCGCCAGCCGACTTATGAAATATGAGCCCAGGAATCGGTGGAATCGGTGGCCGTAAGGACTCTCTCAAGGCACACACACACACACACAAATTAGTGGCATGGCGCTCGGCGAATTCAGGTTGGCAAAAACTGTTTAACTATGCCTTTGATGTTCTCCAAATGCCGGCGGCGAACTCCGCCCGAGTCCCTTGTACCGCTGCGAAACTCCAAGTCGAGCCGAACTCATTATGCTTAGTGCAGCTGTGTCTCGCTTTCGCTTTAATCCAATTCTCAGCGTACCGCAGCGCAGCGCAGCCGCATCGCCTTATTATGTGCTCCACGTGGCGGATGAGCAATATGCGCCGGCATTGGCCGCAGCGTCAACATTTGCCAGCTGCACACACGAGCGTCGCCAAATTGATTTCGTCCTGCCAGTGCCAGTGCCAGTACAGGAACTGCACAGGAAAAAATTTTTATTTCAAGAAATATGTTTTTAAAAGGCCTTGGGAAGAAGTTCGAAAATAACATGCAAGTCCTTAACCTCAGGCTAAGCAATGATATCAGTAAAAGTTTATTTCTTAAGAAAGTCTTTTTAAAATTTGTTTAGAGTCCTAGTATTTTGTTCTCTGTGTAAACGGCCTGCTAAGGAAAAGCCGAATAAGCCTGTTTTTCAATCGACTTTCAAGTAGAGCTCTGGCTTATCGGTGCAGGGTATTCGGGAAGCGTCGTACAGGGTATTCGCCAGTCCCAACCCTCCAGATTGTTTGTTGCTTTGTCTAGTTTGTTGGCAAGGCAAACACAAACATGCCTTTACGTCATGTGCCGTTTGAAAATTGAATTTTAATACACAAAAGCAGCCGCAGATGGTTGGGAATGCGAGATGGGAGTTGGGATTTCGGTGGGGGGCGGCTCTGTCAAGGGATTGTGTTTATGTGCGGGATTCCGTTCATCTGTCGACATACATACACGAAAATTACGCCTAGCTCCCATTTCTTTGGCTCAGACTCGGTCTCATTTGGCTTAGTGCATTACCTCAGTCACTGGGCTTTTCGGGACACATTATGAGCCGCCATTAACGAGGAAGGGAATGGCACAAGTCCGGGCAAGAATATTCCGCTTTTTCCGGGCAGTTCTCGAAGTCATTTTGCTGATTCCATTTGGCAGCAAAGTCTGCCTATTGGATTACTTCCCTGCTTGACTTCCGATTCGCCATGCAAACACTCGCATTCGCACAAAATATGGCCGTGTGTCGTTGGCCGTAATTCCATTCCGGGCCCAAAGTTGACGACGCGGACAACTTCATTGATTTGCTAAATAAATTTGCCAACTGCAGCTGACTTTTTATCTCATTTGGCCTGTGTCTTATTTATTTACCGAAAAAGTGCAGTTGCCATTTTGGTCCTTTTCAAAATCAACCGAGTGCCTCTGCCAGCCAAGGACCCTGACTCGAATCGCCCTGGCAGCGGGTACAAAAAATCTTGAAATTAAATTTTCAAGTAACTTTCACTCGAGCGCAATGCAAACTAAATAATTCATGGCAGTAGAGGGCGACGGGCGGGAGGGTAATGGGGGGCCCAGCTGCCCCTAAGGTGCGCATGTGTGTTTTGGGTGTGTCTGTGTGTGTGTGGGGAGGGGAATACATTTAAATAAACAGCAGTCGCAGTCGCAGTCGCAGAAAGTTAACTTTTTGCCAAGGACCTTCGCAGACAGACCGCTGTGGGTGAGATGATAACGTGGCCTTAAAGTACACATGCACGGACACAAATTACTCGTTTTTAAATAATCTAATAAAATAATTTAAGTAACAATAATTACAGCTCCTTTATTTGCATACATTCAAACACGTTTCTTTAAAAAAAAAATCACATTCATAAAGGAAAACCACGGCCAATCTATTTTTTATTTGAAATTAATTCTATAATAAATTATTGTCAGTCCTAAAAATGTATTATTAATATTTTTCCAAGCTAAGATTAAAATACAAATATTTTTCCCTGTGCACGAGCACCCAGCGTGCGTGTCCTGGGCGAGGGGGAACCCTTTCTGTGCCGAGTGCTTTTGTGTCCTCGCTGCCATCGTATCGTCATGCCAAAATAGGCAAGTTCACTCAGGCAAAGCAATTGCACAAATGGCTAATTCTGCTCGTAAGTAGAATTTCCTACGTTTCGTCAGGGGTTCGCTTCGTTTCGTTTTCGTTTTAGTTTCGGCTTCGCTCCGTTCAGTTTAGTTCAGTTCACTTTGGCTCAGAGCCCCCGAACTCCGGCTAAAACACTGCAATTCTGTAAACATCTGATGGCGACCGGGACGAGGGTGTGCGAGTGTGTGTGTGTGTGTGAGCTGGTGTGTAACGAAGCATAGATAAAATAAACAAAACACAAATAAATATGTACGCTGCATGGCCAAAGTTTAAAGTGCCAAGAAAAAATCAAAATAAAAACTTTTACCCTTCGCCATGCTGATTGCATTTAACTTGATACCGGCCAGGCCAATGGGGGGGAGGGAACGGAATGGAACGGAACGGAATGGCATGGCTTGGCACGAAGCGGAATGGAACGGAAGGCAGCAAAGTTGCATGCTCACACATGCTCAAGTTACTTAGTTGCCAGGGCTGCCGTATATCTCTATTATCTATGGGATGCATTTGAGTTATTGACCCGAACTGGAGCAATTCCTCCCACAATTGCCATTACATATTCGATTTCATTTATTTATTGCCTTCCGAATGTTTGACCAGTGAATGCTTTCCTAAAACCGTTTAATCTACTTGTTTAAGGCCAACACGGTTTGACTTATAACTTAGGTATCAAACAATGTGTTGCAGGTAATCCTGGAGCTCAAAGGTGATTAGTTTAGAACAACTACTGATTGTAGAGGGAGAAAGAGAAATTACACAGATCTCATGGGCTGTTTAAATACATATTTTGCAATTCTTTTTAATATATTGTTATACTTTTTTTAAACATGAATAACTAAGTAAGCTTCTAGTACTATTATTCACGACTGCATCCCTAAAACTCCACCCATTCACTCAGGAAACGGAAACTTTCCGCTCTTCACTGCCGGAAGTGTGCGCTAAAAACGTTGCAGTTCTCCGGATTGCACTGGGTACACTGAGCGAAAGACCACGACTGACAAGGGCTGGAAAAAATAATGTATATTTATTTGGTTACTTCTTGGCCTGCTTCTGGTCGAGCGATTGTTGTCATAATGTTGATTGCATTTTTATGCACTGCCATCGATGCAGTAAATTCAATTTAACGAAGTTGCCGCCCAACGTAATTAAATCCACGTCGACTTGTGTCCAGCTGGATGTGAATGTTGTTGCCTTATTCGATTAACTTCAGCCCGGGACTTGGCCATATGGAGACCGGAAGGCTGGAGGACCGGAGGATCGGAGTACCGAAGGACCGGAGGACCGCAGGACCCCGGCAACTGAAAACTGGCAGCTGAAGCTCGGTGGCTGGGTAGCTGGGAAGCCGGGAAGCTGGGGAGCTGGGAAACTGAGACCAGGACGAGACGGAGCGTATTTGCTCGTGACACTTAAACACATGCGGACCAAACTGCTTTATGCTTAATTGAGTATTATCCCTGTTGCACATGGGCAGGATGGCGAGGAGGATGCAGCAAGTCTGCAAACAGCAGCTCTGTTTGCTTAATAGCATGGTCAGTAAATTTAATTAACTTCCCTTAAGGATACATGCAACATATAATAAAAGCAGTGCAGCGGCAGTAGCAACTGAAAAGGACAAAACAAAAGGCCACTCGCAAAAAAAAAAGGAAAAAGATACGAAAAAGGCTGGCAAATTTGGTAAATTGAAGTTTACACACCCTTTCAGTTGTGTTTTTTTTTTAATCACAAAGAAGACTTTTGCTGCAGGGCAGCAAAGTATTTAAGTCCTCTTTAAATCCAATTTATAATAATATATTTTCTTGATATTAAGCCACTCCTAGTGAGCTTTAAGATTCTATATCCTTCTCAAAACCGTAAAAGGAGTTCAGTGAATTAATTGTAAAGTAAGCTCCGGCATAAAGAGTGACTTCAATAGCTTAATTAAGGTAGCATTTCAAGGAGGTGTCTCCGCCTAAGTATAAATCCGATAAAAAAGCTTATACTTCTATTAATCAAATGCAATTCTTCCTATTCTAGATATGATCAAGCCACAATACCCTCCGCAAGGGTATAAAAAGAAAGGAAAAGAAACGAAAGGAGAAGC
The DNA here is from genome assembly GCA_018874455.1 of Drosophila trapezifrons. Taxonomy (NCBI): domain Eukaryota; kingdom Metazoa; phylum Arthropoda; class Insecta; order Diptera; family Drosophilidae; genus Drosophila; species Drosophila trapezifrons. The sequence goes on along the minus strand of JAEIIF010057925.1, from coordinate 27,898 downwards.
TGGCGAAGGAGACAAACTCCAATGGCAGCCTGTCCCCATCTTTGGCTCAAGTTGCACTGGGATTACCCACACACACACACAGCACTATATTTATATATATATATATATACAGGAGAAGGACCACGAGAGAGAAGGACAAGACTTGACTGGCTCCTGGCTGATTGTTGGCTTGCCGTTGCCGTTGTCCTTTGAGATGTTGTGCAAACAAGCAGCTTAATGTCAGTCGACACAAGACAAACACAAACACACAGAAACCCACACAAGACTCGCACACACACACGGCCGGAGAGAACACAGAAATTAACTTCTTTTTGATGAGCATATGTTGCACAGACGAGACGAGGAGCGAGGAGCGAGGAGCGAACAACGAACCCAAAAAGCTGACTGCCGGGAATAAAACACGCTCGCAGCGCAGCTATCATTGCCGCAAATTATAGTGCGCTAGCCTCCACGTTTATTGGCAGCAGATGTGGCTAAAACCCGCTCAGCTCCACTCCGTTCTGCTTTCCCCACAGCTCAGACGGAATGCATTTGGCTGCTTCTGGGGCTGCTGAAACCCCAAAAACTGATTCGCATTCCGATTTCGATTCATAATTCATAGGCAACCACTTTGCATGCCCCTCGGCGGTGACGCGTCACGTAGTCCTGGTTAGGCGTTCGCTTCCTGCTCCAGAATCAGACGTACTCATATATCGTATATATATGTATATATGTTATATGTGCCACGTATGTAGCCGTGCAGCATTGTCTTGTCTGGCCACGTTTGGGCCATAACAAATGATGCACTCGACGGCGGCGCGGCCAAAAGTTCGCTCAAGGTGAATTGAATGTTGAATTGTGGCTGCTTGTTGGACTCCAGGACCCCGGGATGCTGGATGTTATTTGAATGCATGATTATCCTGCGAGCAGATATATCTGGATCTATTCAAGGGGGACTTTACTTTAAGCACAGCTGTGGATTTGGGTTATCTGCCAAGGTATTATTATACCTAAGTTTCATTTAAATATTTACTTACTTCAGCTTACTCCCAATAAAATGTAATCCCAAAATAAGTTCACTCCCAGCTGTTGTAACCACACATCTCACACTTGCCTTCGTGTCCATCGCATACAGCCCACATCACTCATACGCAACGGGGGCCAGCGTTGGAAGGCATTTAATTATGGCCGAGAAACGAGGGAGGCGGAAATCACGCCGCAACACTGATGGGGCGTGCAATCAAAGTCAAGCAGCTGTAACCCCAGACACACCACTTCCATGGAAGGGGGGTTCGAATGGACGGATGGATCCTTCGTAGGAGGGGCACGAAAAAAGTTGCCATTAATATGGCCGTTAACATTGCGGTTAGTGACGTTGCCTGTGCACTTGCCGCATCGCCCGCGGCCATGTGGCATCTCATATTGCCCGCTGGCAGTTGCCACTTACACTCACCCCTACACTGGCCACACTGGTTGTGGCAGCTGCATTTAACACTGCCATCGACAGCGTTTCCGGACGCCTGACAGCCGACAGCCGACGGCCGACAGACTGTCACTGGCAGTCGGCTAATGCCGGTGCTCCGCGCGAAAGTTTAAGTTGACTGCCGCCAGTAAAAGCCATTTAAAAGTACGTGCCTGGATTTCTCGACCCGGTCTCGGCCAGGAAATTCCTCCTGACCCCGGCTGGCCCGGCCTGTCCCTTCCTGGCCCGGCCTGGCTGTTATTGAGAGCCCCAGTACGTGGACAGCGCCGAGCGGGAGCCAGGTTTGTCACTTGAAATGTTGCAGTTTCCCAGCTGCACCGCCGTATCGCCCTCGTATGTTGCACATAATTTTCACATAAACGAAAGCCTAATATAAAAAATTCTCTCAAATCGTGACCGGCAAACGCAAGCAAGTAAAAGGTAGACCAGGGATGCCTAACGAGGGTGAGTACAAGCGATGATATATCGAATGTCGCAGCGGTATAAATGGAAGTTTTTGAAAAGAATTCTCAAATTTTAAAGGGATTTTTTTTTTAGAAAAAATAATAATAATGATAAGATAAGCCTTAAATATAAAGATAACAATTTTAGAATAGAAGTTTATGTACAAAAGATATGATAAACAAAATTGTAAACATTAAATTGAAACAAGATTTGACACAAAAAGTAGTAGTTTTATTGATTAAAGTTTTTATCTACAAATGTCTTTGACTTTTGCGACCTATGTATTCGTTAGTTAAGTATATTATAAGCTTTACTTGAGGTCCAGAGTCGTTCTTTTTGTTCATTGTAGAACTCTACTATGTAGTGCCAGTTTAACACAGATCATTTTTGTCATCAGGTTTGCTTATACAGTAGTGTTTCACCCCGCCCCAAGGGGGATCATCAGTAAACTTTTATGCTGATCAGACTTTATATTGCCATGTCCCAATCGATATTTGTATCAACTGTTCCGTCGATAATAATAGACAAATCAAGATTTTTTCCTTCGCATCCCTAAGGCAGGCACATTGACTTAAAGACCTGAGACTCCTGACCCGTCCTCCAAAACCCAGACCCAGACCACCCAAAATGCAATAGTCCCCGGTGGCTGGGGTTCTCGCCTCACCCCCAATGTAATAAATAAATCAACTGCAAAAAATGTTGCGCCCGCATCGACATTTTAAGTGTTGCCCATTGACTTTTGATTGCTTTTTGGCCGGGCCAAAGGCAGGGCCAGACCCCGCGGGAATCCCGTTGGCCGATGGCAACATTTTGCTGCACAAAACAGAAAAGCAGCGCACAAAAAATGGAAAATTTAATGAGCTAGCCAAAGTCCCGAGTGGAATGGAATGTTTGCGGAGTCAACTTCTTCTGTTTTTTGGTTTTTTTTTTTTTGCTTTTCCAGTTCGTTTTTTATTCCGTTTCGGCCCGGCCGAAACTATTTTCAGCAAATTTGTCAAATTAAATTGCATGTACAAAAGGCGGCCGTCGCATCCCTTGAAGGGCCCAAGTTCGGCTGCTTGAGGATTGAATTAAAAAGTTGGTGTGGCTTGGCGGTGGCAGCCGCAACTCCGAGTAAAATGCCGCAAATTAATGTGCATAGTTTTTGTTTGCTGCTCGGCTGTGGCCTGGCATTTAATTAAAATTGTTTACTAAATATGCTTAAATTTGTGTACTGCCATTGGCACCGTCCCCTGGCCCACTCAGCCCTCTGAGTCGTCGCCCCTGTCGCGCTTTTCCCGCATTTCCGAATCAGGTCAATGCACAATTCAATTTACGCGCCTGTGTGCAAAATCAGTCTCAGCGAAATCTGCTTTGTAACCAGAGTGACAAATGTTAATTAAGGCATGCTGCCCCCCTCGACCTTTGCCCCGGCCGAGCGGTGCTGATTCCTGCTTTGATGGCTTTTAATAAGGTTCAGTCCGCGCTGGAACTCGCCGTTAGTTATCCGCTCCGTTCTGCCCGATCCTTTCCTCTCCTTTGCTGCCTTGTTGAGTGCTCGCGAATGCATAAAAGTCAAGTCAGAGCTAAGCAAAATGCATTACAATGATAATGTTGGCCTGCTTACTGCTGCCGATGCACGGGGAGAAAAAATGTAGGCAACTCATAGGTTTTTCTATCATTTTTTGGGTCCTAGATATTTTCACTTAAAAGCCACAGTCAGTATGCAGATCTTAATGTTAAAAAGCGCTCTTATTTAAGATGAAGTGTTAGGACATTTAGATAAGGTTCGTTAATCATTTTTAATATTAGATAAAATCAATTTTAAAATCCTCAAAATCCCTAATAGAAATTACAAATAAATATAAGTTAAAATACAGATTTACAGGCACATATGGATCATCATCATCCCTTGCACCCTAGACTGAAATGAAAGTAAGTACAATGCTAGAAAACTTTCCCATAATTTCAGATTAATGCGGCTCCTTCACATATTTTTCCAGTTTGTGATATATTAATGTTGCATTCATCATTTCTCGCAGTTTATTTTTTCTCTGACTGCCACGGATGTTGCTGCTGTTACTGTTACTGTTGCCGCGCTACATAATTCAGCAGGACATGAACTGACAATAAAATTTAGTGCTGAGCTCGCATAATAAAGTCGGCCGTGGACGAGAGAAGTGGCAAGCAGCTTGTCCAGCTCGGGATTCAGTTGCTCCTCCTGTTGTTGCTGCTGTTGCTCCTGTTGCTCCCCGGCAGCAGCTAAAAAGGGCTAAGAACTAAAAGCAAAGTCATGCGGCCAGCAGTAATGAAAAAGATGAAGAAGAAGCTGCCAGGCTGTAAAACTGTAAGTTGGCATTAAGTTGCAAGCATAATGAAATTATTTCTCAGGCCGCTCAGACGACAACAGGATGATGGCAACGCATCGCTGCCACTTGCCGCTGTTGCTACAATTCCTGATGTTGCTGTTGCTGGTGTTGCTGGTGCTGGTGCTGGTGTTGCTGAAGCTGCTCATCCTGTTCCTGCTCCTGCTCCTGCTCCACGGCTCTTCAGCTGGCGAAGCGTCGGCACATAAATACTTCATGCTTAATTGTCCTTTTGGGTGTAATTTCAAACGCTGCCACGCACAGAGCAGCAAAAGCAAAACGCACGAGATGACAGCCCTTAAAGCCGAACTAAAAGCACTCCCCTCCGCCCAAGACCCCTCTATGACACCCCTTAACTGGCGCTTCTTCTGCTTTGTTGCCTTTGCGTCATTCTTTGCGCTGTAATTTTAGCGCTTGACACAAAAGTTGCAATTTTCGCCGGCTAAAGGGAGTGGGATAGAGTCCGGGAAAAGTGAGAAAAAAACAGCGGAATTCACGCGAGTGGAGACTGACCAGAGGGAGGAAAAAATGTAGCCCCCAACTTTAGCTCGTTAGCGCTGCCTTAACCCAAAGCAAACTCGCTGCAACTGCAACGGCAACGGCAACAGTTGCTGCAATCGCAATGGTGGTCACACTCATGAGTCACTCAGCCGTGCTCTGGCCACACTCGAGCCCCATTCAAACACTTTACATTTGCACAACCATCCTGCGGTCTTCCAGATGGAAGGCCTCCGTTTGTCAATGGCATGAATGCCGGGGTCCTGAAAGGCCGGCCACCAGACTTTTGTGAGTGTTTATTGAAAGCCCAACGAGTTCCGAGTTAATGAAGAAAAATTTCTACAATCGAACGGTCTGGCAATTCAATGGAATGAATGGATATAAATGTGAGGCAAACGAAAACTCTTGACGAAAGCTTAAGCTCAATAAGACTCTGTTAATTAATAATATTATTATTTCTGAAACAAAATAAAGATTGTAAGTGCAACTGTAGCCACTAGCATATAATAACACACTTATACAGAATCGTTTATTCTTTAAATGTATTTAATATTCAATTGCCTCAAATGGATGAATGAGTAAGTGCAGTCTTGCATTAAACATATTCCTCTCCGTTCCAAGCCGTATTTCTCAATATTTCTAGGCATAAGCTGATTTGCTCGAATAAATCCGAGTAACAAACTCAATAAATATGTGAGAATTGAACTATTTTTAATAGGCACTTTAAGCTTGCGTTAAAGCCTTGCAGCCATCCTGGGCTCCGTTAATAAGTTCAAATAAATATTTTCGATGCCTTCCGTTGTGATTTCAGAGGAATGTTATGAATGTTTGCACGCGTGAAACGTCAACAGTCGACTGAATGAATGCACCCGGGCAGCTGCTCCTGTTCACATGCTATTTTGGCCAGAAACAAACGCAGGGCGAAATCAGAAAGCCCTAAACCAAAAACCCAAATCGAAACAGCAACCAGAAATTCGCAGCGGAGAAATGATTCTGGCAACGCAATCCACACGAAAACACAGAGAATGCTGCTCATCAATTTTTAAATTTTATGGCACAAACAGCAGCGCCACGGAGCCAAAAACGCAGATGCAGAATGGGGGCGGTCGGTGTCGGTGGCAGTGGCAGTGGCACTGGGGGGCGTGGCACTTATCCACAAATTCTCTTTGGGAAATTAAATGCTACGTGATTGAAAGTTTGCTCACCCAAATGGCACATGACCAGCTTCATTTTGGGCTTCAATTTCAGCTGAGTTTCGGCTTCGTCTTCGCAACTTCAACTTCTGTTGCAGTTCGTTGGCATCATCAGCGGCGTGGGCGTGGCACGTAAAGGGGCGTGTGCGTGGCGATTTAGTGTTCCGCTGGGGCAAGGCGCGCTTAATTATCCGGCTTAAAGCAATTTCATTGTCCGAAAATCAGCTCAGGTGGAGGGATGAGTCATATCCCTCAGCCGCTTGTCCACCACTTCTCGCTCTGCTTTCCAATTTCGATGCACAGAACAATATTTTGCCAATAAAACTGATGATATAATATTTTGAAAATTCCAATTTCTGTTTCCTTAAATTATGTACGGATGAAAACATATAGTTTATATTAAATATTAATCTGCAAGTCACTTGCAAGTCTTTGAAAATGTTCTTAGAATTTCTACAAGTATTTATTTACATAAAACATATATTAATTCAATTTTTTAAGTATAAATCAGAAAAAAGTATATCTTATCAATAGATAAATATTTTTTTGTTCTTAATTATTATTTTCTAAGTTCTTTAAAGATCCTGGAATATTATTTTCTGTGCACTTTTGCCGCCTATGATTTGTGACTCACGAGTGTTGGCCGGACACACGTTAGCTGCATTTGCATGACACACTCGTGCCGGCCCTCGGCCACGCCCCTTTCTGCCTGCATAATTGGCGCCAATCAACTGCATTAACAGGATGGCAATGGGGGGTAATAACAAGGGAGGGAGAGATGGGGAATATGGCACAAGAAAGGGGGCGAGGAGGCCAGCTGTCGTGCAACTTCCGCTGGCTTCTGGTTAGCTGCCGCTTTCGCCGGCCAAAATAGAAATGAAATAAGTATCTGCATGGCCAGCCGGTCATTAGCGGCGACATTTCAGCCACTGCCCCGCGTCCTGCCGCGTCCTGCCGCCTCCTTTCGCGTCCTGCCAGCTCCTTCGGCCCGCTCACTCATTTCCGCTCATGGCGAAAGTTTTATGAGATTCATAACTTTGCCCGGGCTTCCATTCCATTCTCTTTTTTTCCGCCCTTTGCATTTTGTGCAGCTTGTGCAACGTCTCGTCTCATTTTTATTGCTTGCTTAATTATGGAGTCACTTTACATTGACACGCTCCGGAGTTGGGCTTTCGCTTTGGCCTGTTCCTGCTCTGGCTCCTGCTCCTGCTCCGGCTCCTGCACTGCCACTGACCCGTGCGCACTCCATGAAAATGATGCAAAATAAATAGCAAATAATTCGGCGCAAGCCGCTTAAAAGTTAGCAAACTATGGCCGGGCCAGCTACGAAAGTTTAACTTTGTCATAACCTCTTTTTGTGCGGAATACTTTTGCAGCGCCGCCCGTCCCCTTTATGGTTAATTAGCAGCAGCTCAAATTTCCCTTTAAATATTTACGGGCAACAACAAAGTGTTTGACAGTTGACAAGCTTGGCCCCTTTATGGGATACTTTTTTGCTTACCTATGATGAGGTTAAAATATATGATTAGTGAAGTTTCTGGGAGTAAGTTTATAAATTAAATAATACATCATCTTAATATTACAATTAAATAATTATTCCCTAACTAAAATGTATGTTCTTTCCTTAAGATCTGTATTAAATCAGTTTATTTAGCACCTTTTTATTTTCACCACTTGTACTTCTTTAAATTAAATAATTCCACAATATTTATTAATGTTTAATAAATATTCTAGCTTATATTCAGCTCTCCTAGTTTTATTACTGACAACAAGCCAGCCCCTGAGTTATGACAAAGCTTGAAATGTACTTAGAGAAAGATAATTAAGGTAAATAATAAAGAGTGAAAGCAAACGAAAAACTTGCCGTAATTTCTATGCTAATTGCTGGCAGTCACCTCCGTCTGCCTGCCTCACTTTGTTTGGGTTCATCAACAGCAATTAAATAAACACAAAAATCCCTCGTGCAGCGGCGCGAGCGTTAAGCATACGCCGCGTTGGCCGCAAGTGGCGGCGGTTTTGGCTGAAAGCGCGAAAACTTGCAGCCTGGCAGCCGCTCAGCACAGCTTGAATTTCGCTCGCTCTCGCTCTCTCGGCCTCTCGACAAGAACAAGCCACAATGGACCATTAACTGGTTGACAACAACATCAACAACTCGTGCCACCCACTAAGCAATCCCCGGGTTTTATGTTAGGTTTAGGTTTTTCCACCGGAGCAACGAGACGGAGCCTGACGGAATCCAGAGCCAAGTCAAACGACACTTCCGCTCTGGAACAGCCACCCCTTCCGTACTGTCATTCCTGCACTTGGTGTCGCGTCCAGCATTTACAGTTAACCACATTTCCGGATTTTGCATCCCGGTGACTTCCGTCCTGGCCCTTTGCTCACAGCATGGCGCACGGAAAGTCTAAACAAAAATTGGTACGGAAAAGGTGAGAGCGAAAAGAAGTTCCAGTTGTCATATGCACGGTTCGAGTTGGAGTTTTGTTTAAATAATTGAAGCGAAACACTTGCGGATTGCTCATACGCCGCTCGGTCTCTCTCAATTTGGACTGGGCAAGAAGTCAGCTCACTAATGAATAAATCAGCATGCACTGGACATGAGGCGAAGAACAAAGCGAAAGGTCCAAGTCCTGTCGGCACTAATGAAGTCCTGCACTGGGGAAAAGATTGGGAGCCATATCAGTTCTTAATTTGTGTGTTAATATGGAAGTATTCTTTGGATTAGTATATCAAAACACCAATGCTTTTTAGTATTTAAAGGTAGATCATATAGTTATGTTAACTATGTTATCTTCTAAACATTTTAATACACTTTTGTTTACATTGTTATCTTAGATTTCCGAACTACAGAAACATTCTCACTTTATTTTCAATCTTTGTTTAAGAAATCATATTCATTCTTTAGAGTATGCTGTATATTTACACTCATTTTACTTTCAAGACGTTTAGCTCTTTTTCCGCCAGTGTATAGCTGTGCGCACGTGCGTTGTCATTCGGTTTGAAGCTGCAAACACACAAAACACGAAATCTCTTTGCCTCTTTCGGACAAATCAATTAGTTGGTGGAAGGCCATGGGAACTGGGGAAATAGGAAACGGGAAACGGAAGGCGGGAGTGAAGGGTGGAGAGGAGCTGGGCTCTTAATTATGCGCCAATGTTGCCATTGCAGTTGCCATGACAATCCAAACTTATTTAATGGCCACCGAGCGGATCACACACGCACACACAATGGCAGTCAAGTGCCGGGCCACAAACTTTGCCCGTTGCAAGATGGAAAAAATCTCTATGCACATAAACAGTTTACAGTTGAAAAGTTAAAAGCATGCCAACACCTGCTCACACAGAGATTTTCCGGGGGAAATTTGTGGCATTTACATGATTTGGCCTCACACACTCGCACACTCACCCACAGAGACACTCTCAAATTTTGACAGTTAACAAATTTCTGTGCAAAAGTTTGGCACATGTTTGCCATTGACAGAGAATTATGCCCGGGCCAGGAGCAGGACATGTTTCCCAGGGAAAAAGGGAGAGAGCAAGTGAAAGGATTTCGGGGAATGGGCCACAAAATTAAGTGAAGCATTCGTGCGTGCCCGACAGAGGTGAGAAACTGCAAACAGTCAACGGCTGGCCCAGCAACATTCCTCTGCTGACAGATTTTCATAGCTCTTTTACATATTTGTTTGCTTTTTTTTCTCTCTCAACTGCAGCGTTGACATTCCGGCTGCTAAGAAAATTAATTAAAAGCATTTCACCACCTACCAGCCCTGAGCATTCACTGCCAATCAAGGTTGCAACTCCTCTGGAATTTGGTCAGCAGGAGTGCATTATAGACTGCATTTCGTCAGAAATATGATACTGACCCAAATGCTTAGCCAGATTTCAGAGTGAAATGCCTTAAGTGGTTTTCTGGTCAAAGGCATTGACGAATTTACAGATTTATTAATCAAGTGCAGCTTATGATTGCTTTGGGGTCGCCTTCTGGCACACAAAGTTGTCTGGTTTATTGCATTCAAATTAATTATATTAAATGCTTAGTTATTGAAAATGGCAGTTAGCAAATTGTTTCACCTAAATATAAGTAAATAAATGTATTAATTATTTGATTAAAGTATCTAAATATTTGTAAAGCTCAATGATTAAAGAATGTATCACCGAAAGACTCTTTCCAGAGAATAATTCGATTTAATTCAAACAAATTAAAAGACTAATCCTTTGAAAACATAACAAATATATTTAATTCTGCAAGGCCAGATTAGAAGGTATAACAAATATATTTAATTCGAATAGAAAATAATTCTTCCAGGAAAATTTAGATTTCCTTGCTATTATTTTCCAATCCCAAAAGGATTCAGTGCCTTTCTGATTAAAGTTCCCATATTTCACCAATCTCACTCAATCTTGACCATCTTTGGGATCATCTTTAAGCATTCTGGCGACAATCCGCCTTGGATTTACACTTTCAGCCACATAATTTTCGTTTGGCCACAGCTGCTGAGAACGTGGTCGCCGGCGAGTAGTTATTGAACCAGGATATAGGAGGACATGCCAGATATGGGGTCGGGGAAGAGTGTGGAGGGGCCTGGGGTCGCATGTTTAGGGGATGCTTTGTGGGCCGCACAACTGTTGTCACCGTTGTCCTCCAACCGTTGACCAAGACGCCGAAGCAGCCCGAAACTGTTTTGTCTTTAAATTTTTGGGCGACAAGCGAAAGTCCTAAATCTTTCTGTCGCATACATGCAAAATAAAGGAAAAATCGGGGGAGTGGCGTCTGGAAAGAGGAAATTAAGTGCTGACCATTTTTCGACATGGCATCCCATTCCCCATTCTCCGTTCCCCCAGCCCCTTCCCCATGCATTCATTTCACTTTGCACTATTTTCGGATTAAGTCCTGCGCCTGTCATGTTGATTTGTTCGTCTTTGTGTGTGTGTGTGTTCGGGGTGTGTTTGAGAGTGTGGCCCAGAGGGTGTGTGTGTTTGCGGCCGAGTGTGCGTTGGAGCCACGTCTGCGGTTGCAGCGATGTTGGTGTCGGAAAAGTTGAATGATGGCGCTCGCCTTTGCTCAACCTCTGCCGCCTTCTCCCTTCACCCAATTTTCCCTCATTTTTCGTAACCGCTTTTCCTCGCTCGCTGTGTGCGTGTGGCACCCAAATATTGTTAATCCCATTGATTTGTGTTAATGATTGTCATTGACACTGTTGACAGAACTGTTTTGCGCATCCCCTGTCCGTGTGGCTGCCTCCCCACAGACCCTAGCCCCCTATTCGGACCCCCCGTTTCCGGTTCCGGGCTTGCGGTCACTGGTCTTTGGTCTTTGGTCTACGGTGTTCGGTGTACGGTGTTCGGTGTTCGGTGTTCGGTGTATGGTATACGGTGTATGGTGTATGCTCTATGGTCCCAGGGTGTCCGGTCGCTGGAAGCCAAATTTTATGAACGGCCACCGCAGCTGCCAGCTGAGGTGCTAAATTCAGTTTTGGCTTTGTTTAAATTTTCTGCTGGCCACTAAAGCTAGTACTTGCCCGTTTCCCACACAGAAAGAAAAGTTTAACTATAGATCGGTTGAGATTTTGTTAAATTTCCAAAGCTAGTGTATAAGCTGAATAACGGTTGCTTTTTTGTCTAGTATTTTTGCAATTAAACAAAAATGTTAAAATAATATATATTGTGGATTAAAAACCAGCAAGTTCAATATGATATTTTTTCCATGTGCACCCAAGGACATTTCTCGCCAGCTCACTTGAGCGGCTGCAACTTGGAAATCTCAAGTGGACCAAGTCCGGGATGTCGCCCGTTCCCGTCTCTCTATTTGCTTTGGTGCTTGGCTTGTATTGATATTTCACGAGAAATCAACACAACATACAAATAGTCAAGAGCAGGCTTCCTCCCCACTCGCCGCTCTCCCCTCAGTCCGAGCTCCACACACACCTTTGAGAGATTTCCAACTTTGTCACCATTTGCAGCGGAAATGAAAAATCAAATCGAAGAAAGGCACAGGAAATGTAGCTCTTCGCTTTTCACTTCAACTCTCGATGTGTGAGTGTGGCAGGGTGTGCTGCCCGTGTGTGGAGTGTGTATGGGGTGTTTGTGCTGTTTAAATTTAGCCAATGTCTATAGAAGTGACTGCTGGAGAGCCTCTACACTGTCTACTACAAAACTCTCTCTTTATCTGGACCTGTATCTGGAGCTGTGTCTGTGTCTGTAGCTGTCCTTGCAGCCCACGTGGCTCCTTGTGAGTGTGTGTTTTGGGAGCACTAACATAGATGTCCCTGCCCCAGTGTGTCGTAGGTAATACCAATAGGTATATATCCCACTCCAGATCGGAGTCAAGCCCAGACATGAAATTGTATTTTTATTGTTTTCCGCTGCGTTGTTGTTGATACTCTTTCCGGGAATATAGTGAGAAATGGAATACAAAGGGATCTTAAAACATTTGCCATGATGCCTAAAAGTATGCTTCAAAGGTTTGTAAGTTGGCCTTATTTATTGCATACTTTTAGACATCTGATCTGGTGATTACAGTCTCTCAGTATGAGTTTTCGGCAATTTCCCCTCAACTATTAATAATTATTTCAAGTATTATATATTTTCCTTTTTTATTTCCCTTCATTCCAACTGAAGAGTAACCAAACTTCGATTGTGCCAATTCAGCCTCATTCACTTGTTTTCTCTGAGCATTTGTCTGCGCTTGAGACGTTTTTATCGTCTTGGCCATAAGCCTAAACAAATACAAACAATTTTGTCTCAACAAAAAATAGAGAAGAAGCAAATCGGAAACAGCAGAGCCAACAGAAATGAAGAAGCACTGAAAAACGAATTGTAAAAAGCTGTAGAAAAATATAAACAGAAATCAGCAGCGAAATAGAGGAAAAAACACGGCGAATAGAAAGAGCAAACGCTGTGAAAATAGAGGGAGAATCAATTGATTTCAGCTCAGACAGCCCGGCTCTCGCACTCCACACTTACTGGCCGGCCACAAACTGTTGCTCCTGATTTATTGAAATCATTTGCCGCAAATCAGGCAATTCCCGCACAAACTGTACAACTAATTAAATGATGAATGCCTGCGACAACAGCTCAGGGACCCGATACCGCTCCCCTGGATAGGGGATTGCGTGTGCAAATGCATCTAAGGCGGCTGATTCGGGGGAAGTGGTTGGAATACACAATACGGAATACAGAATGCCGACCGATTCCCAGAAGTTTGATTGAACAATGAATGATTTAATTAATAAATAAATAGGTGTGTGCGTACGTGTCTCTCCAGGCCATCCGTCGGAGTTCAATGCAAAATTCGATTGCAGCAGTGAAGTGTGGCACAACAATTAATTATTGAGCTCGACGTGAGTCTTGTTCTGGAGCTCAGTCTCCCTCAGCCTCAGCCTCTCCCTCTGCCGGGTCGGTGCCGGTGCAACGGTGCGTATGCGTGACAACGTGTTGCAACACATTTGTCGATTGCCGTCGACAGTTGGCAGTTGCAGCTGCAATTGCAGTTTCCAGTTTGCATTTTCCAGCTTACTGCTCACTCTGCCATTTAGTCTGCTGCTGTTTACTGTTGCCAAATTCCGCCTGCTGTTTGATTTCAACTGCAAAATGGACCACAAATCAAATGGACAAAGCTACAAAGTCACACATCCGATTTACAGAGGAAGAGCGGCAGGAAGCGACTGAGAATTGGGCAAATAGAATTTGCTAGCTCCAAGCAAACTGAACGCATCTCCCAGCTCCAGTTTCAGCTTCAGTTTCAGCATCAGCCACTGATCCAGTTACACTTGCCTGCAGAATTGAATTGGCCATCGAATCAAATTACCATATGCCGGAGAAAAGGGTTAATTCCCGCAAAAGATTCTGCATCGAGGAGTCGAGCCAATCAATTCGCCATTGTCGGTGGCGGCAGCTACTCAATATTTTAGTAAAATTTCGTATTTATTGCGGTCTGCTCTAAGGAACTCCTCGGCACCGAGACACTCAATATGGCATAGCGCGGGGGTCGAGTGGGGATCTGAGCCGCAAACTAGTTGGCTGAGTACTTCTCGATGCGCGGCAACCGCAACACAGCACACAGAAACTTTCACAATCGAAAATGATAGCCTGAAGGGGGCTCGACTCCCGAGAAAATTTGTGTGAGTTTCCCAGGCTGCACGGAGGACCTTCCTCCTCCTCCTCTCAGGAATTGTTTCATTTTGGCTGGCTGGCACCGCCTAAGCCATCAAAGCCGCATAATACAGAAAATTGCGAAGCCCTGCCATCATCAGGAATTCGCGGAATATGTTGCCTACCTCGAGGCGCTTTCGAATACTTGCCACTTGGTGCTTGCTACTTCATGAAAATGCAATTAGTGCGCGATTTGAATTCGATGCCCCGGCGTAATCGCGCTCCTACAGTGACGCAGGGCCCAAAGACAAAAGAATTCAATTATAATTGCATTATGGCCAAAAGTTTCGGCACATCGTCGTAATGCGATCTAAATATTGCGAATTAAACGCATTTGTAGGTCCAAACGGGGGCCTCGATTGCCTGGAAAATGGGAAATGGGAAATGGAGAGTGGCGTATGGCAGATGGCAATGGGGGTCGATTAGGCGGGCGAATCGCACTTAAATGGCTCAATCAGACGTGAAATTTGTTCATTTGCGCCAGCCGAGTGCATGAGCAAATGCACGATTGAGCGGCGCACACACTCCCAACTACACTCAGGTGTGTACAGGTACTCAAACGCACACACACTCTGCCTAGACATGGAGAGAGCGTGACGTCAAAAGGTGAACGAAATGAAATTGAAATATAAATACAAAACGCATCAGGCGCATAAGCAGAGCAATCAAGCGCGAAATCTGTGCACAGCAATGCAAAACGCAGTCTCGCTCTATGAGACAAAGGGACAGAAAGGGACGGCTACAGCACTGGATGACAGAGACGGCAACTGCCGGCAGAAAGGGAGAGAGAGTGCTGGGAATGTGTAGACATCATTTAAGTCACTCCCGCATAAATACACATACCTACAAGAGGAGCGAATAATAGAAATAGAGGGTTACAGCACCGCCAAGGCATCTGCCAATACATTGACATTATTGACTTGCTGTCGTGGCATGCAAATAACAATGCCAGGCCCCATTGCATCCTTTTTCCCCCCGTTCCCCTAGATTTAGCCACGATTTCCCGCAGCTTCCTCCATCGATTCGGCAAAAATATTTGCCAGTCGAGACGAAAAATTGGCAGCGATGCGAGCCGGCTAAACAAACAAAGCTAAACAATGGCGAAAACAAAGTCGTCTGTCTCGCAGCGATAAACTACAACTATTTCCACAACAATTATGTATTAAAAAAAAAAACAATGAACACACATGCGGCTAAATTTCAATTGTGATGAGTGTTCAGATGCCTTTTATTTACAGACTCTGAAAAAAAAGGACGAAAAAGCCTATTAAAAGTTTAATAATTGGATCTATTAAGGCTTTCAGTTACAAAGCCTTAAAGCATGCAAGCTTAAATTTTATTTTTTAGTAAATTGCAATGTGGCCTTCAGTTTCGTTGTATTTTTTCCACATTTTGTGTATTGCAAGTATAAAATTATGAACAAATTCCATAAATGCTGCTTTAATTTGCAAAAAATGAATAAAATAAATTCTATTCTATATTAAAACAATTAAGTCACAAATAATTCATATAAAGTATATTAAAACGTATGCAGAATTTTGTTTGTCTAAATTTTTTTATGGCTGATAAGACAACAGAAACATGTTATTCATTTAACCTCATATTAACTGAAAAATAAAATGGTATACCTATTTATTTCCATAAATTAATGAGGAACACACGATAACCAAAGTACCTTCAAGGGCTCTCTATATATATTTATAATTATAATTTATTGCGGACCCACAGAAACCGGTTCTACAGATCCAGAGATGAACCTGAACGAGTTGGTGACTCAGCCACCAGCTTCCATTGTTTACCTTACACAAGATCGATCTTTCTCAGTTAGATCGCAACATGCCAAGCGAATGGGGTAAGATCGAGCTCGGCTGACGGATAGTCCAAATTTAGGTGTAATCTTGCCTGGCCTCACCTTTTCTCTCCAAAGTTTTCCTTATCCTCTGCCTGGTTCCGATGGCCTCTGGGGGCACAACGGCGCCATCGCTCAGCGCCAGCCCGATCGTCTTCGCCCGGAATCTGTTCCGGGCCATCAACGAGAATGCTGCACCGAGGAATCTCTTGGTTTCCCCGGCAGCCGCCCGCAGTGCCATGACCCTGGTTTTCATCGGAGCCGGCGGGAAGAGTGCGGACGAGCTGCGCTCCAACCTGATCCTGGGCGCAGCCAAGAAGCCAGAGATCGCCAGACAGCATGCGGAGGCTTGGAGCCGGGAGTGCACCTGTGCTGCGAAGGGAGTGGCCCTGCGGCTCGTGACCCGACTGTATGTCGATGAGGAAGTGGATCTGCGGCCAGACTTCAATCCGCGGGCCATGGAGTACTTCAATGCCTCGACGGATTCCCTGAACTACACGGATGCCGAGGCCTCCACGAAAAAAGTGAATAAATGGCTGGAAAAGCAAACCTTTTACACTGTGCGAAATCTCCTCACGCCGGCGGTCTTCAATGCCGAGTCCAGTGTGATTCTGGTCAACTCCCTGTTCTTCCGGGCGAAGTGGGCCAAGGGATTTCCACTGGATGCGACCGCCCTTGGCGACTTCTGGATCAATCCTCGCCAGCGCATGGAGGTGAATATGATGCGGCAGATCGGTCAATTCCGCTACGGCGAGTCCAAGAAGCTCCGGTCGCATATCCTGCAGCTGCCCTTCGAGAAGTCCAACGTGACCATGCTGATTATCCTGCCCGTGGACATCGATGGACTGAGCAGATTGGAGAAGAAGCTGGAGCAGTTCGACCTGAACGAGGTGGCCGCCAGGAGCCTGATGAACGAAGTTGACGTGACCCTGCCAAGGTTCCGAATCGAGTGCGATATCGATCTTAAAGCGCCCCTCCAAAAGGTAATTGATATATACCTAAGATATGGCAAGCTTATTTATATAATCCATTTAACAGTTGGGAATCAATAGCGTCTTTGAGCCAGACCTGGCGGACCTAAGCGGTATTTTTGCCAAGAAGTCACCCCAAAGGATATCGGAGGCCAGGCACAAACTATTTCTTCTCGTCAACGAGGCTGGCTGCGAGACAGCTCCTGAGACAAGTAAGACACTTATTATTATATAAAATAATTATCTATGTAACTATATTTTTCCCAGAAACCAAAACTGGAAAAGTCAAGAAAAACCCCGATCGCAAGGTCTTCAAGGCCGACCGTCCCTTCGTCTTCGCCATCCGAAACCAGAAGAACGTTTTCTTCGTGGGCCACTTCATTAAGCCCTAATTGCGGACCCGAATGGCAAATATTTCGACGGCCCCCGCCTGCAATCGCTGCAAAATGGCAATATCCCCATGAACATCAAATTATTGCCAAACAAATGTACACAATGCACACCAAATACAAAAGCAGCTGGCAAAGGCCACTGTTCGGGGTGAGGGGCTTTCGGGGCGCCAAACAAATGGCGAAATGGCAAAATGGCTGCCGGACAGATCATTGCGAAAAATTCGGAGATAGGAGAAGGAGGAAACGGAAAGGAGAGAACGGGAAAGAGGCGGCAAGGAAGCGGCGGCTGGCCAAAACCAAATGAAAAGTAACGGTAGCCAATGAGTGGCTAACAAACCGGAGGCTCAAATACCCTTAAAGGTTACATACTCTTTTCACGATATAAATTTTATGTTTAGTATTTGGTGACTTTATGGAAGAAACAAATTCTTTATTTAGATATTGGGCATATTTTTAATTGGTTAATATTAATTCCAGAATAATAAGTAAGGTTTCAGAACAGAATTTCCACCTGAAAGTCCGAGAGAGCAGCTTGAAGCCGCCCATTAGAGCCATAAACAGAGGGACAGAAAAAATAAGTTGACCCCCCGGGAGAGAGAGTAGGTAAGAGGCGGCGGCAAACGAGCATCGCCGGGATTCTTTGCCCCAGCCAGGGAAGCCAACTTGTTAGCCAATTTTAAATACAACTGCTGCCACTGACAGTAATCAAGATTGCACGGCAATGGCGGCGCGGCTACAACAATGCCAAATGCCATTCCGGCCAGCTAGGGCCAACAATTGAAAAATAAGTAATTTCTCAACTGTAGTGAAGTTCGCTGAATCGCAGGGAGTGGGAGTTGGAGCGAGAGCAATGGGGAGCTGGACCCGGAGCTGGGGAACAGCAGCTGAGACAAGCAAGCAAAGTCCGAGCAGGAATAGGAATCGGAATCGGAGTCCCTCGTCCGGTTGGAAAACTTTGCCCGTCCAATTCATCGATGATTGTCGTGCCACGCGATTCTGGCCCTGGCACCGCCGTCTGCCATTGATGGCCATTCCCAGTACTGAGTTCCCAGTTCCCAGTTCCCAGTTCCAGTAGCCGGTGTGGCGAATGTTTATCTTTGTGCCGAGTTGTCCCCCCACGGAACACTGCTCTTCCGTCAGGCAGGAAGTGCAGCTGCACAAACTTTGGCCAAGCCCTCCGGGAATCCGTGGGAGCATCGAGCCCCTCCTCTGTCCAGCCGGTGTTGCTTGTGTCAAATGCTAATGCAAAATGTCACAGTAATCAAATTACCGAAATTGGGCAAAATAAAATGAATTCGATTGCTACGAGGGCTACGAGGGCCATGAATAATTACATATAAATATGGAATTTCATAGCTCGCATTCCTCTGCCAGCGTAAACCAATTAATTTAATTGCTTTGCATATGGTCGAGTTTGATCCACTCGAAATGGGAATATCTAATGGCAACAATCGAGCAGTGGCATAAGCTATGGCAAAAAACTGACCTCGCTTGCTCCGTGCATAATTCATTTGAATGCGAATATTATTCGCAATATTATGGCAATGGAAACAGGCTAAATGAAGAGCCAGGATCGATTCGGAAATGTAATTTAAAAGCAATCAAACGCATCCACATGCCAGATCGAGCGGAAACTGCCGGCGGTCACCGAAACGCATTAAGCATTAAGTCTCTGTCGGCCCTGGACGTGGGTGCCGTCCCTGGGGGTTAGCTTATCATCCGAAAACACAAGCTGCCTTAGGAGGAGCTTCACAATGGACCAAAGATAGCTCCAACAATGTTGGTAACTAGAGCAGCTGCATCATGTGCTACATTTGACAAATCCCCGCCTCTATTAGGTAAGTAAGGCTGGTAAGTAGTATTAAGTGCACTTTCTCGAAATAAGATCGATCTTAGATTGTGGCAACTCTATTATTAAATATTTTCCCTCCTTGACACAGCTTCCTGTCTTGGAGTCACCTCTTTTTGCGATTGACTCTGGCAAAGTTAATCAACTAACTGCTAAGCCAGCCACGCCCTCCGATTGCCAGGGAGAGCACATCCTTTGGGGGCAAACTAACTTATTTATGGGTATCCTTGACTTTGACTTACGTGCCTGCCATCCGAATGAAGTTTCACTCCATGCGAATTATATGCATATGAGTTGTGTCCTGCCGGTAGCCAGGTTCGTGTGGGTATTGCCGCTCCCCAGGATCCGAGCCAGTGTCTATTGCCCCCGCCACATGCTGCAGGAAATTACATTTCAATTTTAAAACGACTCTCATTGCCAGCTTCCGTTACAGTTGCTCACCTCCATTTGCCCATCGCAACGCCATCTCCATCTCTATCGCCATCGTCATTCCCCCGTCATCGTGGCAGGTGGCCGTGTGGCAGGTGTGGCATTTGAGGCAGGTGTGGCGCAGAGGCAGAGGCAGAGCCAGACGCTGGCGGGAAGCAGGTGCGGAGCCGGCCAGGTGAGTGAGCGGCAGCACACAAAATGGCCTGCCATGAGCGGCACTTATCGCTCGACTGCAGCTTAAGCGCCGGTTAATCCATCACAAAAGTGCATGCATTCCCCTCCTGCCCAACGATTTCCATGTGCTGCAAGGCGTGCAAAGTGCTGCCGTTGCTGATAATAAGCCGTCATCCAGGCAAAACTCCTGATGAGCTCAAACTGGAGCTGAAACTGACGCCTGCATTGAGAAAAACAATCAGAGGTGGTCAGTATTTGGTATTATTTTCATTTCTATTTTATTTCCATTTATTCTCTCCTTGTAAAAAGAATAAGAAAATATATATGGATAAAACCGGATATCTGCATAAAAACATTACATATTTCAAGACATTAAGATACTCCTAATTATACCCTTGCAGAGGGTATTATAATATTGCCATGATATTTGCAACGCAGTAAAGGAGGCATCTCCGACCCCATAAAGTATATATATTCTTGATCAGCATCACCAGCCGAGTTGATCTAGCCATGTCCGTCTGTCTGTCTGTCTGTCCGTCTGCCCGTCTGTCCATCTGTCCTGCCTGTCTGTCTGTCGGTCTCTACGCGAACTAGTCTCTCAGTTTTTGAGCTATCCGGCTGAAATTTTTTGCATAGTCTTATTTCTTTTGCAAGCAGTATATATGTCCGAACGGCTAAGATCGGAAATGAAACTTTATACGTATATCCGTATTTTATATTATTATAACAACATATAGTGGTCACCCATATCCGACCACTATATCATATAGCTTCCATAGGAACGATCGGGAAATGAATAGAACAAAATTACAACTTCGCCGTTTTTCAACATAGAAATTTCGAGATATAGCTATATTTCACTGTTTTCGAATTACGGTTTTAATTTCATTAAAATCGGACCACTATATCATATAGCTGCCATAGGATAGATCGGTAAATAAATATGCAAATTTAAAATTTTACACGTATTTTACATGTACATTTTATATGTACGGTTATACACAACTTTGTTCTTCTTTTAATTTGACCGAAATGGGTCCAATTGCAACCTGCAAGGGTATACAAACTTCGGTTTACCGAAGTCAGCTTCCTTTCTTGTTTTAATTGAATCATATTAGATTGTAAGAATATATTAATTAATATACAAATGTACCATACCTACGAGTTTAAACTATAATATTTCTCTAGGGAATCAGACCTTTCTCTAAGTGTTCTACTTTCGCGTTGGACACGGCACACGGCGCACGGCTTTTCATTGTGGTTACGCATACGCCGCGTTGCCCCGTTGGCAGGCATGCGTGCCATAAACAGCGGACGGAAAAGCCAGGGATATGGAAATGGCGGTGAGGGCGGAATATCCATTCCACTTGCAGCGAATTGCAAGTCAACAGCCAAGTGTCTTAAGTATGCAAAAAGAAATCTGTGAGCGCTGCGCTGAACTCTTAACTCAAGTCTGGACAGGTGATTTAAAAGCCATTTGTCAGCCGAGAGTCGGGCGGACGGGGAAGGGAGTCGCTAGACTTTCACTGCGGGGTCTGGGTGATTGGCTTGGGTCAGTGAAATTATTCAAATTATCCCAGAGAAGATTTGCGCTGTCAGGATCCGGCTGTGGACGACTGCAGTCGGTTGGGGGCGGCAATCAAAGGGCCTTAGTGGCATTCTTTTATCGCCCGTCCGCATCCGCGCTCGCGTCCGCTCTCCACGCAATCCTCCAGTTGACAGCCAACAGCCATGAGCCATGAGCCCGAGCCCCATTTGTTGTTGCCGATGGCAACCGACTGGATATCCCATCTATTATAAGTGCTTACCACTCGCCGTCGAGCATTGACATTTGGCTAATGGCAAAAATGTCACCGAAATGCAGACACAGACACAGACGCAGACAGGCAAATAAACAGCTTGCCAAGAGCGGGGCGTGGTCCGGCTTAGCGAGGTTTTCTGTGGAAGGCGTGGTGCGGAAATCTCGAAGGAACAATGGAAAACAAAAGCGAATGGGGGAAAATCATAATTCCACAACCTTGACCCGTCAGGTTACTCAATCAGCTTACCTATAATTTCGCTTTCTAGGCCATCAATCATTTTTAACGCATCAATTAAGGATGTTTATCCGCTGGCAGGCCTTATCATTTATTTCAAAATATAACTTAAAATGTTAATGATCTTTTAAAGAAAACTGGTCAGACTTCTTTTCTCAGATTAATAATTTATATTCCATGTTATATTTATTTAAAATTATTTCTTGTTCCCAATACCATTTATTTTCTTGCGGTGCACTTTAAAATAAAATGTGATTCGAGATGCAAGGTCCTGCGTCTATTTATCAAATCTTATCCAAGCCGGCGGGGGCAGCATTTCTTATCCGCAGCCCCGCACACATAATTCATTTAGCAGCGGGAAGTGAGTGTGAGTCTGTGGTTGTGAGTGGAGCAAATCAAAAGCAATCATAAATCAAATTATTTGATTCATTGATTACATGACACATGCAATCCCGTGCGTTTGTGTGTGTGTGGCAGCTGTCTTAACGCGCCTATTTAATCAACCCAAACCCCCGGCCATATATCCCATACATCGCAGATCGGCCCAACCCCCATGACCCATATGAGGACCCCACAGAGCCGAGGAGCCCGACTATTGATTAATAACAATGCCCAGCATGGAACCATGAAAGAAAATTGCCTGCCTGGATTTGCTAATGGGCCAAGCCCCCGCCTGCCTCGGCCTCCGATGATTGGAGGCCCTCCGACTTAAAGCTGTTGCAAAAATATGGCAACAATTAAAATTGCTTTGGCCCCATTGTCTGAGCACACACAAAAGCAATTAACTGTCCGATTTGATAACAATGACAAATATAAATATACATGCATGCACGGCGAAAAAAAATATGTTTATAAGTTCAGGGATAGTTTGAGCTTTGATAGGAAAAAATTACCTAAAGGGATTTTAAGCAGAAAAATCATTTTTTAACTCATTTCGTATGTCAGAACAATATTTGTTGACTTTAAAATGGATTTTATTATATATTTGCCTTAATTTCTTAGTTTAGTTATTGAAACTTCATAGTGCCATCAAGCAATCTGTCTAAAAAAATAGCCAACTTGATATTTAATCCTTAAAAAAAAAATTTTATCTTTTTAATTTCGAGCACGGTTACCACGAAATATCCCCAGATTAATACTATTTCTATTTATTTCAGTGAAGAATTTAATTATTTATAAACTTCCCGAATTCTGCTCAGTGTCCTTGTGCATGGGCCGTAATTGAAAAGGACTCGATGCAGCCACAGTCTGGTAAATGACTAAAAAACATACAAAATATACAAAATGCGAAGGGCGAGTGGACGAGGGAGTGAGAGGGCTTGACGGAGCGGGACAGAGATGGCATGTCCGGGTCGCAAATGTTATGACAAGTGATGTCGCCTCTTGTTTGCTTTGCCAGCATGCTGGCAAATTCTCAAAATTGTTTTTTCATTACACAGACGACACACTCTGTCGTCGAGGCGAGGAAAAATCGAGGGACTGAGGCTCTGACGGCCCGACTTTGGGCCCAACTAGCTGCACTTTGCTGCTCTCCTGCCGCTCCAAGACAATAACTCATTAACATAACATTGGGAAGTCGCTCGCCGGCTTTCAAGTTGCAAGTTGCACGGATGCCTGTTGCCAGTTGCAACATATGCGGCAACATTTCGCGCTGTCAATCAGCGAGCAAGTTTCGGCGACAACTGAACACAAAACATTTTGACATTTGCCAAATGTCAGCGGAGGCCAGATGATGAATGCGCCCCAGATCCAGGATTTGCTCAGGACTCCGCCCATTCCCTTATCCCGGAAGAAGCCCCAACGAAAAGCACCTTTTTGCATTTGGCAATTTAACAGACGAAACTCAGAAACAACAGACAAATGACCACAGAATGTATTTTATTTCCTCATACACTCTGCGGGGGAGTCTAAAAACTTTTGGGGAGCTTTGGAAATAAACTTATATTCCATTTCTAGAATCCTTTAGGATCTATCTGTCAAATAGCAGACACTTGTTCATAGTTTTTGTTCTTAAAGTGTTTGTTTTAAAATAAATAATACAAGTAGATGCCGATAATGTTGTGGTGATTCGAAATAGCTTTTGGTTTATCGTTTTTACAGTGACTTTATATTAGTAAATGACTCTTTAATCTACAACTAAATTTTAGAAGCCTTAAAATCATTCCCGACTCTTATAATTCACACTATTTTTTCTTCATGTTCTCTGCTCTTGTATATTCATTATATTTTATAGAGCATTTCTCCGGCCATCTCGCATAACCATTAAATTTGCCTTCACTTTTCGTTTTATGTCTCTAAGCACTCGCGGCGAAGATGAACGACAACAAAAAACAATGACCAAGAATAATTGCATGAAATAAAAAACGGATTTGCATTTTAGATTCCCAGCGTCCGGCGCTCGTCCACCTTTGCAATACTGTTGATTTTTGTGTTGTCATTAGAGCGGGAGATAGTCCTGGAGCAGCAAGGGGAGGAGCCGGTCCTGGTGGCCAGGAAAATATCTCAGCTTGTCCGCTGACAGTCGTGCTGGGGGACCGAAAGTGGAAACTGCTTGGTCTCTCCCCGATAAGAAGTGCAGCCAGCCAGGGCCAGGCGGGGGAAAGCCACTCTGAGTAAATGTCACACACAAAACTAATACTCAGGACCATTTTTTATGACAGCCTGTGTCCGGCCCCGGCAGCTGGGGAAAGCGAGATGGAAACAAAGGGAGATGCACGGAGAATAAAATGTGTTTAAAGTGTTTTGGATATTTGAAACAAATGCAAGAAAGTATGTTAATTTTAGAACTACAAATTTAATAACTAAGAAACTTGGAAAATTGATAGGAAACTGTTATGAAAATAAGGAGCTAAAGTTTTTGAGTTATATTTAAAATTAATCTGTATATTAATCTTATAATTTGTTCTTGCTATAAAAATATCCTTGAAACTCCGTTTAATTTTGAATCTAGCATCTTTAATTTTCCTCATACAGACTTATATATATTTTCCCTTAGTGAATGATTTAAAATTGTTGTTGTAGCCATTCCTTTTTTGCCATTCTGTGTGTCAGGCGCCCACGGCTGAGTTTGGAGTCCTCGGTGTTTAGTTACATGTTTGTCTTTGGAGGCGGCGGGGCTCCGTTGATGAAGTGCCGGCTAGCTTTAAAGTGGGCCATATATTTTTATGATTTCCTCCTCCCCGCCGGCCCACGGATTTTGATGAGATTTGCCTGGGCCAACTTTTTGCGGTTCCTTTGTTTTTTATTTACGCTCATTTCACATAATGCGGGAAGTTTGATGTGTTGTGATTTGCTTTTGATTGTTGGCATATTTCTGGAGGGGAACGGGAACGGAAACGGGACCGGGACCGGGCGATGGCAATTAGTTGGGAAAGAAAGCGAGGAAGCCAAAGGA
Source organism: Drosophila trapezifrons (assembly GCA_018874455.1). Lineage (NCBI taxonomy): Eukaryota > Metazoa > Arthropoda > Insecta > Diptera > Drosophilidae > Drosophila > Drosophila trapezifrons. Next base: position 2,712 of record JAEIIF010057925.1, on the reverse strand, counting down.
AATGCGAAAAGTGAGTGTGAATATTTTAGCTAAATTTTGCAGAACGAAACCGCAGCGCAAATAAATGCGAAAAATCCCACCCAACGACAGCGCCTTGTATGGGACAATGTAACATGCAAATTTTGTGGTGAAAGACTGCACAAAAAGCGGTTGCAAGAAGCAGGAGCAGGAGCACCACCATCACTAGCACAAGCACCAGCACCAGCAGCAACTATTTGCGCAAACAGAACAAGCGAACGAACAGCTTGTCTAATTGTAATCCGAGTTGTAAGTCGTTTAAAACAGACAACGGACGATGCAGTGGAGGGGATTGGCGGAGGATCGGGGATTGGGCCAGGAGCAGCAGAGCCGGAGCTGGACGAGCGCTGGAGTACTCGAATTAATTACCCTCGGAAGTTGCTTGGTTAACAACGCGCAGCGAAATGGAACGGCACACGGAAATGCCCAGAGCAGAGAGAACAGAGAGCGGAGGACACTGGCCGAAACGATCACCTTCATAGGTCATTAAATCAGGGACTCTCTTGACATAAATCTACCAGGCAACACAGCTTAATTTATTAAATACAAAGACCAACTTCTGATGTATTATAAAAGATATAAACACTTGAACTCAACAGAGTTTTCAACAGCAGAAAATATTTTAGGATTTAACATTAAGTAATTTGAATATATAATAGATAAATATATTATATATAGTTCAATATATATTTTAATAATTTAAGTAATAATATGTACTTTTAAAATCATTTATCAGGGCTTGTAAAATTAGTTTTAGCAATAAATTCCATTTTTAATATCAACGCAAACCATTAACTCGCTTTTTAGGCCTTAATCGTAGCTTAGCTTTAAGTTTCCTTTCAAACTAATCATTCTAACTTCTAAAAAATCCCTGTCACATAATCCCTTAGCTTTAACTCGCTTTTTCTCCCAGTGCATCATCCAAATCGGACGCTCCGCTGTGTGGACTTTGCGTTCGGGAATGTCATCATCAACGCTCAAGTTCGCGTGCACAATGTGGCAGTGGCGACGGCGATGGCGATGGCCCTGGCGCTGGATCTCTGGGCCTGGTCCTTATACTGGTTCTGTTTCTGGCCAGGACTTGTGGCCGCAATGCAATGAAATTGCGACCACACCAGGCCGCCCAAGCCGCCCACTCAGGCCCCTCGGCCCACGCCTTCCTGCAAATGAATGCAGCGGAAATGAAATGAATTCGTTAGAGCCGCAAAAACGCAGCCAACGAACTGCAATGAGAGCTGTGAACATTTCACAAACGGTTTGCAATTAATGAGTGCGAGCGTCCCGAAAAAAGGACGAGCAAGTGCGAAATCTATAAAGCTATGCGTGAAGAGGGGGCTGGCTTCCGGTGGGCGTGGCTGGCTGTCAGCGTGGCCTTTCGAGCTGTCAGAATCAGAAGCAGAAACGGAGAGACAGAGGCATCAATCGGCAGAGTTATCAGTTTGACATCGGACGAGTGTTGTGGCATGTGAATCCCCGGGATTGTCTATGCCACGGATATGTATATACAGAATAGTTGAGTATCCCGTCAGGTCCAAGAGCCGGCTCTCTCTCTCTCTCTTTGAACAGAGCTTAACATAATGAGCTCAAATTAAAATCTTGTTAAAAGTGCAAAAGGCGCAGACACCGAAGACAAAAAAAAAAGAAGCATCGCTGGGGAGAAAAAAAATTTATAGAAATTATTCACGACATTTGCACGGAGCTGAGACACTGGAACTAAGACCGAGACCGGGTCTGAGGCTGAGACTGAGACTGAGACAGAGACCCTCCACTCGCTGCCTGCACTTGACTTTCAGTTAATCCCGGCAAGCTACTTAAAAGTCATTGCAGCAACAAAAGCAGCAACAGGACGCGCACAAAGTGGAGAAGTGAAGATGCAGCTGCAAAGGAAAACTTAATTAGAAAATTATGCGCGCAAGTCGAAAGAGCAGCATTAGAGATGCGGACGAGCGACACTAAGCCTGCCTCTTGCCCCAGCTCCTCCCCAGGTTTCCTTCCCGCTGATTTGCATATTAAATGTCGAGAAGTGATTTTCTAATGAATCAAAAACCATCAAATTCGGCTGCAATCCTCGACTCGCAGCTCCATGGTGAAGGCTCTCCGCGTATCTCCTGCAGTTTTAATGATGGCTTCGCATTAATGGCTGTCAAAATTGTTGCTCCTTACCCTGCACTTAGACTCCTCCAGCACTCACCCGGCCTGAGATGCTGCAAAACTTGGGCAGGGTCTACTTATGGAACTTGTTGGCTTAAGCTTTTTTGCCCGCGTCTTCACGGTGCACTCCCGAGACTGTGTGTCTGTGTGTGAATACATATCTTCCGGCATCTACCACGCTTTTTCCGGCTTTGTCAAAGCCAAAGCCAGGCGGATGGGACAGATAAGCATATATAAGTACAGTGTGTCCCGAATATGTATGAATATCTCAAGGAATATTTATAGATTCAGGCACTTGAAGTGAGCATTAAGCTTAACTCTTACCTAGCATCATTATCCTTAAAGTTATTGAACTTTTAGAGCTTCCAGTTTAGCTTCAATTTTATTTTTTAAATAAATCTAAACATGCTATTAAGTACTGACTCCAATTACCGGTGGTTTTTAACTTTTTAAACTTCTTAAATTATGGGAAATAGGGTTGTTAAAACATCGATGGTGGAAACTATCGATGTTTTCGGCTATCGATGGTGGTCACTATCGATA
>JAEIIF010057924.1:0-18126 GCA_018874455.1 Drosophila trapezifrons | reverse complement strand
GGTGTTCCCTATACGTCTAACTGGCTAATTGACTGAATTTATCGAATGAAGAAATCGAATTGAAAACAGCTGAACTTTTGAACTTTTTGATACTTTCAGTCAGTTAGCGACCCGGAGTCCGCTGAAAGTATCGTCTAACTGACCGAAAAGCCAGTGTGGCGACAGATATAACCAAATTGTAATGTTTTGGGTTGCCAAATGATAGGTTAAACAGTTTAAAGTTATTAAAGATAAATAAGAAGAATGCAAAAGGTATATCCGAAGCTTGCCACTGGGTTTTTGTTTGAACAATTAGGACCCGACTCTTTTGGCTCGTTCCCTACACCTCTAAATATATCGGCGATAGTTTCAATAATTGTATCATGCTGTTCAATAACGCCCTACAACCCGAACGCCAGACACCCGACGAGACTACCTTCAGTAATTGTATCATGCCCCAAACATTTCGTGCTGTCAGATTTCCTTTTGTTTGTATCGATAGTATCGATAGCGTCATCGATGTTTTGACAGTCGACGTCAAATGACGTTTCGTGCTGTCGTGGCGATTGTTTCAACTTGAAAGAAAGTCTGCAGTTGAGTTCCTCGCTTAAATTCACCCGATTCCTCTATTAAAGCCCCATAAAGATGTCCCGTCAAGTGTTCGCCATCTTCTTAGTTGCCGCAGTGTGCGCTTCCGGCGTGTATGGATCCTGCAAGGCCACCGTGAGCTCGTTCAGCACTGTGGATGCCACTATTCTGACTTCGCTGGCGCATGTCGGCGAAATTACGCTGCAGTGCAGCGGGGCTGCTCCCGCCAGCTTGTTTGCCGAGTTCCCCTGTGGCAAGGTGGTGCCAGTGGCCCAGGTCGGCGACAACAAGTACCAGGTGAGTTGGAAGTCTGCCCTGGAGTTCGGGCAATGCCTAATCTCCGTTTCCCTGTTTTTTCCCGTGCTAGGTGAGCTGGGTGGAGGACATCAAGCAGGGCAGCAGCGGCAATGTTCAGGTGCGTCTCTTCGACGAGGACGGCTATGCCAATGTGCGCAAGGCCCAGCGCGATGGCGATAAGGTCTCGTCGGTCAAGTCTCTGCTGGACATCGCTGTGCCAACGAAGAGCGCCTACAAGGGTCCCTGGGTGAAGGCCGAGCTGCTGGCCGCCTTCCTCGTGGGCGGCGTCGCCTACTTCGCCTTCACCACCAAGAGCAAAGTCCAGGCCTAAGACGGTTTTCCATTCTGTTCGGAGGATGCCACCTCGTCATCGACTTCCTGAATGAAATTCATTCGCATTAAATCACGTAGCATCAAATTGGCATCGGGTGGTCCCCCAAGAAGAGATTTTTCCACATTTTGTACACCTAAGCATCGAAAGGATCGGTTGCCCGTCGCCCCCAAAATAAACAGATAAAAAACGAACCGATGCGAGTCTATTTTGAGATTAATTTAAGTTTAATTTAGATTAAAGATAGCTTGTACGAATAATCGAGTTGCGATTAAACCTGTCCAGATGAGCCCACCGTCGACGAGGGCACCCCGTTCATGGTCGCCTCTTCGTCAGAGGAGATGTCGATCATGCTCTCGACCCGCGACGGCGACATCACATACACAAAGTGCTCCGTAGAACCCTCGGGCCCAACTGGCGGCGGCAGGATCACCACGGAACCATCCTGCGGCGGCGGTGGGGGCGTATCGATGCTGCAGTACTTGAGATTACCGGCTCCTCCGCCTGAATCGTCCGGCGGCGGCGCTCCTCCGTTGCAGTCAAAGTTCTCCAGCTCGAGCTCCAGGTCACTCACGATTCGCATGCACCGCATCTTGGCAAGAGACTGGAACTTCATGGGCATGGCTCGCACCTGTCGTGCCAGGCTCAAGAAGAACAGCGTATTGGCATCCAGTTCCCGGTTGGCCTGCAGCACGGCGGACACATCCCAGTCGCTGGGGAAACGCGGATCGCAGATCTTGCGCGTTTTGGCGGGGGATTGCTGCTGTTGGATCTGCTGCTGCATCTGCATCTGGGGCTGTTGGAATTGACCAGCAGGTCCGACAGCCGAGCAACTGAGATTGATGGCTGCCGTCTGCGGTGAAGGTTGAACCCGCCGCACCTTGGACGCCGGCGGTGCTGGAGGCGGCGGTGTCGGCGTAGGGTTGCCCAAGGGCAGGGCAACTCCAGTACAACTGCCGCCGTTCAAGCGATTCGCATTCTGCACTTGGTTGGCCAGGTTCTGGAATAATCCCAACGGAGCTCCTGCCGCAGCCGCTGCGGTAAGTTCCTTCTTGAAGTTATCGGCAGCGGCAAAGAGATGTGGCTCGATGATCAGACAGCCGACATTACCGCTGGGCCCGCTGGAGCTGCTGCATCCTGGTGGCGTGACCGTTGACGGCATTGGCAGTCCAGCGGCCACTGCCGCCGCCTTGAGCGTGGCCAGCGGGAACATCTGCTGAGCCAATCCTCCCACACCCATGCCCATGGGCAGATGTGTGGCCAACGAGGCCAGAGCATTCGCATTGGCCTTACTGACGGCAGCTGCTGCTGCGGCGGCGGCAGCAGAAGAGGCTGGTGAGATGGGCAGGGGCAGGACGACGGCGGAATTGCAGCCACTGGTGGCCGGCGGGGTGAGCGAACTAAGCGGAGCAACTGCAGCACAGTTGAGACTCCCGTTGGCGCTGCCATTGCTATTGCTATTGTGATTCAGCAGGCCTACTCCGCCGGATCCTGATCCTCCGGCCAAATTGCTGCCCGGCGAGATCATATTGGGAGGCGTGGCGCCCAAGCTGGACGTTAGAGCTGGCGCCAAAGTGCTGCTCAAGGCCGTTGTGTACGTATTGACCGTGTGCGTTCCAATGGAGGAGCAACCTGCCGAAGCTGTGGCAATGGTGATCTTCAGCTCGTCCTCGCCTCCGTTGCTGGCCGCCTTGGCCAGGACTTGGTAGCCAAAATCACACTCTGTGTCGTCCTCGTCGTTGGATTTGCCATTGCCATTGGCGGAGTTTCTGCAGCGGATAATAGATTAGTTTTGGATCGAATATTGGCACAAGAAAGAGTTAGTCACCTGCCCGGTCCCTGGAAGGGCTTAAGGAACTCCATGTGGTCGGCATGGGCCCAGTACTGGTACTTCTTGGATGTCTTGGTTCCGACGCGAAACGAGCGCAGATACTTTGTGTAGCTGTCCCTTAGATTCTTCCATTTTCGCTTAGAGGCTTCTGCAAAGGGACATTGATAGTAAGAAAAAATTTAAAAATATTTTTTAGAAAAAGAAAAAGATTAAATATCAAGAAGGAATTAAATATAAATATTTGGCTGAATTAAAAACCATTAATTATGCTTCCAAAAGTATGCAATAAACTATTTTAGGTCGCAAACTGAGCTAACATTGGTTTTTGTCCAGGATTCAATATTTTGTTGAATATTTTGGGATAACTTTTCAGAGAATTTCAAACCCCTGGCGATTTCTGCATATCATATATCCTAATTAGTAATTACACAGCTAAAAATATTAAACCAAAACTCGAATTTTGTGTAAATATAGTTTAGTAGTGTGGCCGCTTGCAAGCTTCCCTAAAAATGCACTTTCTGCTAGATGAAGCTGACAAAAAATACCAAGTGTCAATTGCAAAGCCATGCATCGGTCAGTCCAATTTCGGATTTCAAACGATTTACAAGTGAATTTTCAATCATTATTTGCAGCAAGAGAACAATTTAAATATATTAAATTGTCTTCGATCACATAACAAGAGCGAAAATATAGTTAAATCAATCAAAAAAACGTTCTGGTAAGTTAAAGTTTTGTGATTTCGCGAATTAGATAATATTTAAAAGCGCGTCATTCTTGTTTTGTACAGAATACACATGCATACGTGTACATACATGTGTATGTATTTAGAAAAATGCGCATTATCTTTTGCTAGGAACTTCAAAAATTGCAAGTCCCGATTAAAAGTGCAGCATTAGAAATTATGCCGGCTAATTAAAAAAAGACAAACAAATAAATGATGTTTATGTGAGAGAGCAGAGGCCAATACAGGGTGTCTCAAATATTTGATTGGGCGCGTGTCTGAAGAAAAACAAAGTTCTTAAATAACATGGCGAATTAGAATTGTTCCTTTTGTAAGCTATTAAGCTTATATGGCCATTAATTATTTAAAATTTAAATCACAGGTGGTTGCGGGTTTCAGTTATGTTTCACACCTGGCAATGCCGCGCAATGTTTTTGTTTTGAAAAGCTCTCGCACTCTGCCGCCCACATCCCCACTCTTACTGGGGCCTGACTGCTCTCGCTCTTTATCTCTCTCTCTCGCTCTCTCAGCATCAGAGAGCGCGCAGTTTTCGCTCAGTTTCTGTTTTTGTTTGTTTTTTCTGCGTGCCAGTGGCAGCAGCAGCAGCAGTGCCAGTGTTTTCCTTTTATTTTTTGTTTTCTGCTTCTCGCTGCAATTTGCCGACCGCACTCGCGCTCCCCCCCACACCCCAGCGCGCACACATCTGTACATACATATTATATATATACCAGCGTTCGAAAAATATCAGGCCGGGCGGCGGTTTGAGTTTGTCCGCTGACAGGTACACACACACACATAAATGTATGTATGCGCGGTACAGCAGTGTGTGCTGGTTCTACGTAATTCAATTTTAGCCGCCGCCTCCTTTGGGTTATTCTTTTAATATTATTGTGGTATTACCTACCCACTGAGAGTCCAATCTCGTCGGCGATTTGCGTCCACACCTTTAGCTTGACTTCCACGTTCTTGTAATCCGGATTGTGATTGTTGTACACCACATCGTACTTCTTGACGATCTCGATGAAATCGGAGGTGTTATCGGACGTCGTCGACGATTCGCTTATTGCGCGCGCCACTTTCACATCCTTCATGCTAACTAACGGTTTTTCTAACTGTGCGTGTGCACTAGCGACCTCTCTGTCTCCGCCTCCCCCGTATTCCCTTAAGGCGCGAGCGAGCGAAAGAGAGAGCAGCAGCACCGGAGAGCAAGCGAGCGGGCGAGAGAGAGAACTGCGAACCGTCGGACTACCGTTGTGTTGTATGACCGCTCCGGCAAACGTTGGACACTTGAATGAAACGACGCGACGACGACGACGAACAGAGCTGCATGCACACAGGCAGCCAGCAGCAGCGACGGCGGCGGCGACAGCAGCAGCAGCAGACCGTGCCCCCACCCTGCTGCCTCTGGTGCCCCCCTTCCTTCCCGACAAGCCGCTCCCCACTCCACCCATCCCCACCAACACCGCGCGCACACTCTCACACAAACGCACACGCCGTTGGAGGACGTGTAAAGAAGAACAAGAAGAAGGCAAAACCTCATCATCACGAAGCGCACAGCAAAGCAGAGGGGGAGGGACGGAGAGAAAGAGAGGGGCTCCAGCGTTAACCGCCCACCAGGCAAAAAGCTAAAAAAAAAAAAAGAACACTCGAGTTGTTGCCGTATGTTGTTTTTGTTGCTAGTTGCACCAGAGTGCCTTGTATGCTTGTACTTTTTCTATATATGTATATGTATGTACTTGCGACAGAATTGCGATGCTGCTGCCCCCTGAACACCCGCACTTTTCTGCTGCTGCAAAATCAGCGCTTAAATGCAATTTGCACTGAGGAAACTGTTGCACCCGTCTGCATTATCACGTGCTGACGCAGCGAAGTTCAAGGTCATAGGGAAATGGCCGAAGGCAGCATGAAAATCGAAGATACAATATATCAACGAAATATCGAAAGGATGGCCAGAGAGAACGAAAGAAAGTGAGAGCGGAAAGCCAAAAGAGAGAAACCAAGATCGCCAGCTAATCCTTATCAGTTGCGGCAGAGAGAGTGAAACATTGTACCGCTAGGCGATAGCTTTCATGGGACGAGAGAGAAGTACCGATGTGGAGATGCCAGGCCCAGCCAAGAAGTGGCTACATCGATCCGTCTCGTTCTACCCCGCCGCTACCTTGTGCCCCCCCTAAGCTCTTTTTGCACTCCTTGGAGCTTGTTATTGTTGTTGTTCTGCTGCGACTCTTGTGCCTTTCCGCCAAGTTGTTTTTGTTGCCTGCGAACCTACGACCAGTCAGGCTACCTACATACCTACCTCCTCACGCCCCCGCTACGCCCCCATTGACACGGGTTTACCGCGCCGCTGCGAGAAGAAGCAGCAGCAGGAGCCAGTCAGTGCGGCGGGAAGGGGAATGGAGCGAGGTATGGCGACGGCCCCAAACTAACACACAAACACACGACTATACTTATAGGAAGGCGACGACGACGACGACGGCGGCGGCGCCTGTTTATGTATGTACGTGTGCTGCGTGTGCTTGTATGTTTGTATCTCTTCAGCTTGTGCGGGTTTTTTGTTGCTTTTATTATAAGTATTTTTTTGCTTTTCTCTCTTCCTCTCCCTCTCGCTCTCTCTCTGCCCCGCACTCTGTCTCCCAGCCTTTCCCTCTCCCTTCCTTCCAATCGTTCGTTCGCACAAGTCCTGGCGGCCGGCTGCCCCCGCTCCTCTCTCTCTCCTCTTCCTCGCCCTCGCACACACACACTCGCATAGCTCCCGGTTTGCCAGTTCCAAACGTCATCATCATCATTGCCATTCGCCATCATCGTCATCATCATTGCCAGCCCCCAAACAGCAGCAGCAGCAACAACAACAGACCACAACAACAACAACATTTCGTTGAATAGAGGGCGGGCTTGAAGGGGCATAGAGGGAAGGTGGGGGGTCGCTGGGCGTTTTGGCGTTCGGCGGCGAAGGCCTGTCTATATGTATCTGTGTACGTCGTACAGCTGCTGTGTAGCTGTATGTGTGTGGCTGCCGCAAAACGAGAGGAAAAGGGAGGCGGCAGAAGAGGTGGCGGGAAAGTGGGGTTGCTCTATGCCAGCGAGCTGGAGCGGAGCGAAGCGGAGGAGAGCGGCCTACCGCCGCTGGTGGAGCTCGGTTGCTGTGTTGCTTGGTGTGGATGTTGCTGCTGCCGCTGCTGCTGCTGCTGCTGCCTTTCGCAAATCGATAAACGATGTCCGGACTGCGGAGTAGGCGAGCGCTTTGCGTGTGCACATACATATGTATGCCTATATATATATATGTGTACATATATAAAGCCAGATATATATATATATAATATACAGAGCCAGAGTGTGAGTTGTACATAATGTAGGCGGTTTTTATATGTTGTTGGGCGCCTAACGGAGTTTTGATGCAATCTGCACCAAATACGTATTTACTTACATATGCACCTGACCCCAAAAATCATCCTCACACGTCGCCCCATTCAGGAACTATTCTGCATTGACCCAAGCACTTATTGCATATTGCAACAATAAACTTTGGCCTCATTGATTAACTCTCGAATTTAAAGGCCAACTCTCAATATATAAGAACAGGAACTTACATTAGGAGGTATTTTGTATTAGATCTGCAGATTTGTTTTGAAAAAGAAACCCCAGGATATATTCACACTCGTTTGCCTAAGCTAGAGCCAGTTGGGAATTTAAGAGTCGCACAGGAAAGAAAACCTCTAAGCTGGGCCTGTGTGTGCTTCGGCCGTTGATCAACTGGGAGGTCTTTTTTTAGAGTTTCCTTTAAATAAGTCTAGTAGGTATAATTCTCAACTTGTTATAGTTTTAATTGTATTTCTTGACCTTCTGTGTAGTATTTATTTCTTTTTACTTATGTACATTATAGGCAATTTTTTGGTACTTATTAGTTAATATTTTATGGTTTTTTCAATCTTTTATTTTATAAGGCTTTTTAGTTAAATTCGTTTTCTTTTACATTACATATTTCAGGAAAAAATCCGCTTAGGCCCGACCAACTTAAAGCCAATGCAATGAGTTCCATCTTTGAAAATCACTTGGATGACATTGTCTCTCAGCATTACGCCTTAGGTGATCATGACGATTTCTATAAAGTCCGAGACTTGGTAATAAACGTCGTAAAGGCAAATCGTCTCCTAATGTCCATATGCGACCCAAAATTCATATGCTTTGGTGGGTTATTTATCTCCATATAATGCTGATTATATAAAAATATAAAAAAAACTGTAGGTAGCGCCGCCCACGGAATCCGAATGTACGACAATGATGAGTACGACATGATAATGGAGTTGGAGTTTCCCAACTACGACCAGATCATTGTTCGACCGGATCAGCATCGTCCGGGGATGGTGCATTTGTGCTTCAAGCAACTGACCACCAACACCTTCGTGGAGGACACGCTGTTGGACAATCGCTGGTATTTGAAGCGCGAGGATTTTGCTAATTGGATGCAGTGCATCCTAATTGATGTACACGATCGCTCGGTAAAGGGCAAAGACGGTTATACCTATACGCTACACTACCAACGCCGCCAGAATTGCCACACCATTACTGCAACATCGCAGACGCGTCAGTTCTCCATCGACTTTGTGCCGGCGATTAAGATTTGGTTTGAGGGAGTCGACTGTCAGGTGGTGCCCAAGTCGGCGCCGGGACCGAAGCGTTCAAACGGATGCACCTTCCTGGTAAGCAATGTCAGGGAGGAACTTAAACTGTTCAATAATGGCGGGACGGTGATCAGAGATGCCGTGATCCTGCTGAAGGCGCTCTGCGAATCCAAGGGTCTGTTTAAGATTCGATTCTACCATCTGGTGTCCGTGGCCTTGTGGTTCATGGATCGCGAAGATGTCAACGAATCTTCGTTGGAGTACGTATTTCTGGATGTAAGTAGATTTTCCCCTAGATAGGTTTAGAAGAAATCATTTAAATCTATTTGATAGTTTTTAGAAATCTTAATTCTAGTTGAAGCCAACTTTGGATTTTTATACCCGGTACCCATAGGGTACAAGAGTATTATAAGTTAGTGCCAACCGAGAATGTATGTAACAGGCAGAAGGAGAAATTTCCGACCCTATAAACTATATATATTCTTGATCAGCGTCACCAGCCGAGTCGACTCCATGTCCGTCTGTCCGTGCGAGCAAACAGATCTCAGAGACTTTAAGAGCAAGAGCACCAAATTTGGTGACAACATTCTAATCTATTGCACGCAGATCATGTTTGTTTTAGAACTTGACTTTTGCCCACGTAAATCATAAAAAACGTTAAACAAGGTATATTCGTTATATTTGGTTCAAAGTAAATAGATTGAATATATAAATAGGCTTGTGCGGATGTTTCCTGAAAATTTGAGTATAATCGGATGATAAACATGGGAGATATTAGCAAAAATGAGAAAATTTTAAGACACCGCCCTAAGACGCTGCCGTTGCAGATGTAGCCGACACTTCTTTTTTTATAACCATTTTTTTGTTGTTATTATACCCGGAGAAAAACTAAAACACCTATTAAGTAAATAAAAATAAATATTTTGGTTTTTGTGTAGGGATTTTAAACTGCCTTTTAATGTGAAGCACAAACGTTTGGGTAGCGGGTATCTCACAGTCGAGCACACTCGACTGTAGCTTTCTTACTTGTTAATAATTTACAAATGTTTACTTATAGTTATAGTTATAGTAACAAGGCTTTCTCCTTGCAGCTGCTCTATGATCTGACCGAAGCCTTCGAGAATAACGATTTACCTTACTTCTCATATGAACCCCTGGATCTTCTATCTAAATTTAAGCCAAACGTGCTCGCTGAATACACCCAGGTTCTGGACAACGCTTACAGTACCCTCAAGACTTATCCACATCAAGATAAACTTTCCTATGAGCGTTGCAGCTGGCACTTTTTTGAGGAGTAATAAAAAATATTGTCTATGGCGAAGTAGGATATAGACAATACATTTTTTTAATCTATTTACATTTTTATGTAAATTTTTTTAAAACTATTTTCATATGTATTAGTTTTAATAAACATTTTATTGACAACATATTCCTTAATCTAATAATAATATTTTTCTTAGTCCATGTGAGTATTGGGGCCGATTGGCCCCACAATATCCACATCCCTGCCCAAGGACTGTTGGCGCTCCTTGATCTGCAGCTGCTGGAATAGCAGCTGCACCAGAATGATCACATAGTTCGCCATGCCGTTATACACCTGCCAGGAGAAGGATGAATGTTTGTATCCCGCCTAGATATCTCGTTTTCTCTCTCACCAAGTAAATAGTAGACACATTGAGGTTAGTACTGTTGCCCATCAGAGCCGCCTGCCGGTTGTGCATGCGCCAGTGCTGGAAGTCTTCTGTCTGTCGGCTTGCCACATCCTGGCCAGGAAAGTGCCTCGCATAGTTGCCCAGCATGTGCAGAGTGTTGCGCTTCTGTTGACGAATACGAACCATTTGATTACACCTTGCCTGGTCCTACATATCGGTCCAAGCCCACCTCTCGCTGCAGCAAATAACCATAGGTGCTGGTGATGATCACCTTATAGGAATGTATGGCCACGTGGAGCAGCATGAATGTGTACTCCAGGTCCATTGACTCCCTGCTAAGCAGCTTCTGGCAGATAACGTAAACGAAACAGGTCATAATGGTGAAATCGTAGAAAATACCGGCGGCGGCGGGAAACCCGAATACTCCATTCAGCTCCGCTAGAAGGGAGGAACAGCGCTTGGACATCAAGAACAAATGGGCAATCCGCTCGTGCAGCTCCCGCTCGCCAGCTCCGTTTCCCTCTTGATACTGCTGCTGCAGGAGCTTCTGCATCAGTCGCATGCGCAGGCGCACAAAGTCCATGATGCCAATGTGGACGAAACCCACCAGTCCCACGGAACTGGTCAGCAGGGTGTAGGTGAAGGCCATCAGCAAGGTGGACGGCACGCCGCAGGTGCAACGCGCCGTGTCAAAGATCAGCGACATGGAGAAGGAGAAGAAACAGAAGCCCACAATCACGGTGCCGTACCAATACTTCCATCGGGTGCGTTGGTAGTTCCACCTCACACGGGGAAACTCCTGCGAAACGCTCCTATCGAACTCCTGCAGGCTGGCAAGGAGTCGCAGGTGTCTCTGCCTCTGCGCATCCATCGACAGGCAATACTCCAGGTAGGTGATGCAGCAGCTGAGGCACTCCCACGAGAAGATGGCCTTGACCAGCGGCGAGAGGTGACCGAACATGGCTGCCGCCATCTCTGGATCTCTAAGCTTAACTATAACGCTGCCCAGGAAGCAGGGGACCACCAGAAGACGGGTCAGCAAGGCATAGGCCACTGTCCACTTAGTGGACGCGGCTCCACCTTGGCCAGAACTATGCACCCGAAACGTGACCAATCCCCAGTACAGCAGCAGGCTGTACAGATTTCCGTAGCAGTAGACAAAACCGTCGTCGTGCTGCATCTTTGGTGTGTGTGTTGGGAACTTGTTGTAATTTGGACTGGCCAGAGAGCCGTACAGAGCTATTTATTCCCTCGCAGGGGTGGTTAATTAATATTGATTACACATAGATATGATCGGACTAATTGAATACATCGTTTTGGCCGCCGCTCTCCATGCTTATCGCTGGTCACACCATTGAATTCGTAACTCGTCCTCTTACACAAACGTGAACTGGCGTGCTTTACTGCGGGCATTCGAGTTGGCGGTGTTGTTGGTGACAGAGTTGCTGGCGTTGGGTGCTGCAGTGCGTCGCAGCGCCTTCTGCAGGACATGGGCGTCCGCTGGCTCGATGCGCTTATAGTACTGCTCCTTGGTGTCGACAATCTCGAAACCGAATTTCTTGTAGAACTCGATGGCCCCATCGTTGTTGATTTGGACGTGTCTGAAAGAAATATTTGGTTTTAATTAGTATTAGTTCTGATTTCTTATTAATTCGCTATAACTCAAGAGAGTTTTATAGAAAATACAAGAAAAAGCTTTATCTAAGCTTAAGAGACATTGTTATAGTGAGAACTGATCGATTTTGATAATAACTGATCAAACATAAGTCTTAAAATTACCATTTTGGAGCTAATACAAACGATTAAATAGATAGGAATTTTTTAAAATCTGTTTCCATATTATAAATACATCTATATCTATCTTTATATACAAAATATTTAAGATACTTCATCGAATATTTACTATTAATAGAACAGATTTGGCCAATTCACACAGAAAACTTTCTTAAAATATGCGTTTCTAATACATTTGTGACTTTAAAAATGAAAAGCAGTAATAGTCAAAACAAGCTTTTTTCCTAATAAAACTCTATAAAGAACTATTTCCCAGATAATTTCTTACAGAAAAATGCTGTCAAAGTTTCCATCCTTCTCGGCAAAGTTCAAGATGTGCTCGAACATGACGGTACCGATGCCCAGACGACGATATGGCGACAGGCATCCCAGGGTCATGATATATAGCCGACGCTGGTTCTCGGTCGTATCGATGCGACAGCAGACGGCGCCCACGACAATGTCATTGTAATAGGCCAATTTGGCCAGCTCGCCGGCCTCCAGGACATCCACGTAGAACTTGTCGTTGTAGGAGACCGGAAAGACTACGGTATTGAGCTTTTTCAGCTGTTTGATGTTGTGCGGCGTCACATCGCCCAGTTCGATGCTGTTCCTGCGGGTGGGGGTACAAGGGTACAAGTGCAACCAAGCGCCAGTTTTAGTTTTAGGTTATGATTCTCTGCGACATCTCCTGGCGAGGCGGTTTTCCAGTAGGGACACTGCTTACCTGGTCATGGTGCTTGTACAATTCCTTTTAAATTTATTAACGCGCCCTGCGCCTGGAGAATCTAATAGAAAAATGTGTTTTAAGCGCCACAGCTGTTCTGATAGTCCAGGTTGCTGGCCGCCTGTTATCGATATCGGTTGCTGCCCGCCGGCTGTATAACTGTCACCTTAGCTATTTTCTCGCCAGATAGGTGGAAATGGCGATTTTAATGGAAATACCTAAATACTGGTGCTTAGTTATGTTCATATTAGGACTAGTTTTTATCTCCAGCAAACATTTTGAAGCTCACTTGGATATTTACACAACTTAAAACCAAGGTGCTACAACTAGCTACCATTTCCCGTCGATAGCTGGCTCCGATAGGCAACGCATCTTTGAGTATTTCGATAACGCTTTTCACAATAACTAAAAAACAAGCCACTTTGTGTAAATTGTTTAAGTGTCGAGTTACCAGCGAAAAATGAATCCCAACATGAACATGATGCCCCAGATGATGCAGGTGATGCAGTCCTCGCCCTCCGGGCCGCCGGTGCCCGTGCAGCACCAGCAGCAACAACAGCCGCAGCCGATGCAGCAGCAGCAGCAGGCCGAGAAATTGGACAACATTTCCAGGGTGAAGAGTTTGCTCGGCCCGCTGCGGGAGTCCATGTTCCTGACCATCCGATCTAGTGCCTTCACGCTGCAGCAAAACAATCTGGCGGATAACCTGAAGCGAGACACAGGAGCCCATCACGTACCGCGCTTCGACAAGCATCTGGAGGACTTCTACGCCTGCTGCGACCAGATCGAGATCCATTTGAAGACGGCGATGCAGTGCCTGCAGCAGCAGAACTCCTCCAACCATTACCTGCCCGGCCCGGTGACGCCGATGCGCATGGAGAGCTTCATGCCGGAGAATGCCGGACCCATTCCGTATCCCACCTATCTGAACACCGTACGGGTGCATGTCCAGTCGGCGAAGGACATCCACGATACCCTAATTAGCGCCGCCCAGAACATTTCGCAGGCTGATTGATAGTTGTAGTGATTATTATTTAGTTAGGTCTTATAATTTACCAAGCCTAGGCGTAAGTATAGCAATAAATATAGCCGATACATAAACAATTAATGGATTTGCCATTGTTATTAATGTAGTTAGAGCTTGGGGAAGATTAAATGTATAATCGCGGATTACACGATACTTTCGTGATACAGTATAATTGAAACATTGCTTGTTAATAATTGTTGAGTGTAGTGGATCTTTCAACGGATACCTATAAATATCAAGAATCACTGAAACCGTTACAGTTCGGAGCAAACCAGAGACCGAGAGCAAGGGAAAATAGGAGCTATGGTGATGCGTCGAAATTATATACTTCTGATGCTGCTCGTCGAAGTCTATGTAAGATTATAAACAATTTTTTTATTTCCATTTTAGTTCTTTATTAAATTGATCTTTTCTCAGATGTTACCGAGTCCTTTTAATACGGTTGAAGTGCGTGTAGTATCCTTTAATGCCTCAAGCACCGACATCTTTGACTTTAGCAAACTTCGCATAGTGGGCCGAGACCATAGAATCAACGGCACAGTTAATTTAAAGAGGGATATTGACAAGGAATCATATACTGTTTCCGCCCAGTGTTACAATGATATTAACGGAAATGGCGAATATAAGCTGTTGCCCTTCTTTATTTCCGAACAGCCTGCCTGCGATGCTATGAATACCTATTGGGCCTACTCTAACGAAACTTTCGTGTATGGTGTTAACACGAACTTTCCCGGCCAATTCAAGCCCTGTCCCATACCGAAAGGGATCTATTATTACAAGGATATCCTTCCCAATACAGACAAAATTACGCCTGCAGTGCCAAGAGGATTTATCAAGGGCGTTGTTACCTTATTCAAAAACGGAAAACTTGCAGACACCTATGAACTTATTATTCAAATTAAGGATAGTATCTACTAAGGGAGAAATCTTATGCGATCCTTTTAGCTATCAAATGCTTATTCCTAGTGAGATATTCATTAATAAAGCTTAACTCGCGAGTATTTCTAAATTAATTTCGTTCTACAGCATCGGCAGCTTTATCTGACGCAGTAACGTTACCAAACAAATGCAATAACTTTGAACCATCCACTTAAATGTATATAGTATTATAATAATAATATAATAGAAGTGTACAAGACCGAGTTCCCCGATTTGCACGGGATTTCCATATGTTTTTTACCTCGCGTTTTCGTATGAATAACTTCATGTTTTCTAGAAAAACAACTTATTCTGTACTTAATAGATATCAAAGAGATGATTTGGAAGAAAAAGTGCAAACATTTCGTAAGTTTTGCATGCGAAAAATGATATAAAAAATTGCAAAAGTACGATGATAATGAACATTTATATATAAATATAAAATTAAATATATCTTAAAAAACACTTTACTGTACAATGATTCTTAACATTTCTACAACGCCATGTTGAGATATTTCTTCTTTTTTTGTAAATTCTTGAAATTTACAAATTTTTTGAATCTAGGGGAAATACTGGATTTTGTG
This sequence comes from Drosophila trapezifrons, assembly GCA_018874455.1. Taxonomy (NCBI): domain Eukaryota; kingdom Metazoa; phylum Arthropoda; class Insecta; order Diptera; family Drosophilidae; genus Drosophila; species Drosophila trapezifrons. Next base: position 3,079 of record JAEIIF010057924.1, on the reverse strand, counting down.
GGGGAAATTTCGACTTTTTGACATTTTTTAGGGGGAAAGCAAAATTGTTATCTGGCAACACTGATCGAACGTGTCACAATTAGAACGCAAAAGCAAAACATAGCGGCATTTATTTACAACAAAAGCGGTAAGTTCATGAAAGTTTCAAGTGTGTAATTAAATAACTTGAAATTTATGTTATTTACCTCTAATAGCTTATAATAAACACTAGAGAAAATGGCAGATGAGCAACCGAATCTTGTGGCTGGCCACCCACCTGCACGTAAGTGCATAAATTGCATTGGTATGCGTGTGCGAGTGCGGAGGCATGTTTTTGTTTTTGTCCAAATAAATCCAATTGGAAGACTGAATATATGCCTTGCTGGCAATTAATAATGCAGCAATTCGTATCAATGGCCACAATATCTACGGCCTTATCAGTATTTAACCTGTTTCGGCCAAAGCTGATAAGTAAACAAACAACCCGAGCCCGCACACACACACACGAGCACGCACCTCTATTGCGTCCAAAAAAGATTCCGACTTTTGTGCTGACGTCAGATGCACTTCGAGTTATATTTTTTGTATTTTATTCGATTTTCAATTATCGACTTTATAGTGAAAGCGGGCGGCATGAGGATTGTGCAGCACAAGGCGCCCACAGCAGAGCGTGCGCCCAAGGATGCCGAGGATTGCACTGGACTAACAGTGAGTGACATAAAACTATTATTATTCCCAAAAATACCGACTATAAACTTTATTCAATTCACAGCAACCCATTGCCGTGAACTCCGGCTCGGTGAGCGGCGCTCCCGTTAAGGGCAACACGGACTTTACGCCCGCCTCCGCCCAGGTGGCCCACTCACCCAAACCGCCGGCAGCTGTGCAGCAGAAGCCCCTGAACCACATCCAGCAGCCACGCAAGTGATGCGAATTACCATGGGCTTAAATATTATCCTAAAACTTTGATCTTTTGTTGAAATTCTCCCTATTGACCTCAATGGTATTTGATTTATATACTTTATATACATTTTGCTACTGCATTCCATAAATGAATTATGCTTCTTTTTCAAGTTAATATTTTGTAATAAAATCTAAAACCTTTTTGTAGGTATGAGGTCTGTTTCTTTTTATAAATTAAGTGTTTTCTAACAAGAAAATATGTTTTAAAATAGGGCTTAGACCGAGAAAGCAGGTCGTTTGTATTTTACTGTATTTTATAAATACTTTTTCCTTACAGAAGAGGTAAAAATATGATATCATAAAGATAAAGATTTAAAGAGATAGAGAAGCACGCTTTCCCTTTCACAGAAGTGATCTCAAGTTATCTTGTAAACAACACAGTCTCTTCGGGCAGCACTCTTATAATTCCCAAGTTCTTTTTCTACAAAGCGTGCCTTTAAATAGGCAAACTTGTGAATGGTAAGTTGCCCCACTGAGCTTCGGTGGTCCGGGGTGCGGACTTCAAATCCGTAGTCGACTAGCGTCGAAGTGGTTCGATTCCACCTGGGGGGCGAGGCCAAAATAATAATTAAATCTTTTTTTTTTTCTTTATTTAATCTTCTTTCTTTTATTTGCGAAAATCTCCCTATATGGCATTTGCGGCCTTAACTATCCAGGGCCGCAGCACGGCCACATCAGCATAGACGCCGGGGTAGTTGACATCCCCGCAGCTATAGCCCCAGGATACAATCCCCACCAGCAGGTGATTCGCCACCAGAGGACCGCCCGAATCTCCTGTACAGGCATCCCCTCCTCCATCGCTGTTGTCGGTACAGATGGTTTCCTCGCCCACAAAATCCCAGCCGTAGCCGTATTTATCTGAGGCGCACTCTTCACGATCCATGATCGCCAGCTGGACCGTTTGGAGGCTGTCGGCAAGGACTCCTTTTTCCGTGTAGCCCCATCCCGTGACCGTGGCATTCGTTCCACCTACCGGACTCTCCTTGGCCAGGTTTATGGCTCTGACGGAGAGGCCAAAGGTGAGGGGCGTGGACAGTCGGAGCACAGCAATGTCGTAGTGAAGGAAGCGGGCCTCGAACTGCTCGTGAACCTTATAGGCGGCCACAGGAACCAAGGTTCCACCGTAGTTGTGGTGCTCGGCGCCAACGCGCACCTTCATCAGGGTCACGGATTTCTCGTGTAAACAGTGTCCGGCCGTGATGACGATATCTTTGCTGAAGACGACGCCGCCGCACTCGTGACGCGCACTGATCTGGATGGACACCAGCCAGGGAGCGTTGCGAATGAGCTGATCCTGTCCGCCCACAATCCGGCCATTGGTCTCGACGCCTGCTGCCGCCCCTCCGAGGAAAAGGAGGACCAGCACACTAACCGATACGCCATAAACAGCCATTCCGAAAGCCAAGTGCAAACTGCCAGCGCCTGTACATGAAACCCAGACATGGCGGGTCTCCTCGAAGGGCAGTAAAAGTTAATCGCCGGCTAATAGGAGCTTATCGCCGGCAATAGATTCCATCAAGTAGCTTCGGCCTGTTCTACACTACGCTCAGCGATAGGAAAACCAAGTAGTTACCCAGGCAACGCAACTCAAACTCACTTCCCACCAGTGAAAGTCAACAACAACAATCGATTATTGTGCATCATGGAGGAGTGGAAGATAACGCCGGAGGAGCTCATCCGGCTGCGGGAGAGCTGCCTGCAGTGCATCCGGGATGGAGAACTCTACCAGCTGCGCAACGATGCCAAGCTGAGGGCTGTCTACAATACCCAGAGCTACGAGGAATTCAAGTAAGCATTACCAAGGAAATTCATTCGGAAATTCTGCGCAACCTGTGCTCAATCCCTTAGGGACGTGGTGGATGCGGCTCATCTTCGTCCCGTCACCAGGAGTGACAAGGCCAATGCCAACACCAAGAACCGACTGTGGAACTCTGCTGCCCGAGATTAATGATTTCCCAAATAAAGAAGCCAGCAAATAGTTACATATATTCAGAAATTTCGATTTATTTCGCAAAATGCTTAAGCGTTGCTCTTCACCCAGCCGCTGAGGGCAGCGACATCGGCGTAGACACCGGGGTAGTTGGCATAAGCGCAACCGTATCCCCAGGAGACGACACCGACGAGGACTCCACCGGAG
>JAEIIF010057922.1:0-25438 GCA_018874455.1 Drosophila trapezifrons | reverse complement strand
GCATTGTGGTGCCTACAAATTCCTCAATGGCCTCAAACTTGCTTTGCAGATCGTCTGTGCTCAGCGTCTTTCCATCCAGAGTGGAAAGTGCTTTGGCCATATCCCCCGTGTAACCATTAAAATGATCTACCGTGACATGGCTGGAATCATCAAACTTTGAGACAGACACCTTCATGCTGTCCAAAGTATCAGCAAGGCTTTTCAGGCTTTCAATGTCCTGCGTGTAATCACTGACACTGTCAAATGATGTCGGCATCAGCTGCTGCAAAGCCATGTTAAACGTAGCATCAGAGCTGCTCAGTTTGAGATCAGGCAGAATATCCTCAAGCGAGGTAGAGCTGGATTTCTTTCCTTTTTTCTGATGACCAACTTCACCAATCAGGCCGGTATCTGCTGTTGCTCCGGTGTATCCCAGAACATTGTTGATACTGTCCAGATCATCCTGAAGGCCAGATGAGACATCATCGCTGGCACGCCGCGTATGGGTGTGCGTGATCTCTAGTTGACCATCCACACCGGAAACGCTGTCCCATACGGCATGTTTTTTGGCAAACAGACTGCCAATCAGTCCTCCAAGACCACCCAGAACGGTGCCCCCGACCATAGCACCAATAGGGCCAAAGAAAGCAGCGCCCAGCCCTGTGCCAAGTGCTGTTCCAGCCAGAGAACCTATAGTTCCATAAGATCCACCACCTACGCTGGATAACGCACTGCCCAACGTAATGCCGCCTGCCAGACCTGTGCCGACATTGCCAATCGTGACATTGCTGCGACCGATCTTGGTACCAATGACCGAAGACAGCCAGGACTGACCACTGGCAGATCCACTGCCTTCAGGAGCAGCAGCCTGGTTTTTCACATTCAAGGCTTCCCATGGGGAATATGCCCAGCCGGATGATGTGATGTCGTTCCCTTCACCATATCCGGACAGAATGTTGCTGGCACTGGAAGCATTGCTGCCTGCACCAACTTTACCAAACAGATTGTCCAGATCTGCCAGGGTGGTGCGCGTGCCGCCATCAATGCTGTTGAGCAGCGGATTGATAAGGGCAAATCGCGCGATCACACTGGCAACCGAGGCATCCACACCCTGCAACATGCTTTTGAAAGACATGCCGCTGGATGTGCCCTGCATGAAGCCCTGCACCACGCCATCGGACAGCTGATCCGCCATATCGCTAATAGAGCCGGTGAAATCATCCATCACCTGCTGCTGGTGCTGGTATGCCGCCGTGGCATCGGAAAGCGCATCTGTGCTGGCCAGAAGATGCTGGGAATATTCATCTGTTAATGATCGGCCTTCCCTATAAAGCTGTTGCTCTACTTCCATATGAGCAATCAGTTTCTGGCGCGCATCATCATTGGAACCGATCAGAGATGTTTCAGTTTGCAGGATAGCAACCTGATCATTGTTCTGATTGGTCTGCCCGATCATCTGGGTGTTCTGCTGGGCAACCGTCAGGGCCTTGGCGGCACTGATGCGCTCCTGCATGGCCTGCACAAACTGCGGCGTGCCTTTCTGGAAGCTGTTTTCTGCATCCGTATAGGCAGACACATAAGAAGCCGCATCCTGTGCAGACATGCTGCCATCTGCATAGGCCGCATTGGCCTTATCCAGCGCCTGTGTTTGATCTGACATGGCAGACGTGCTGGCATGCCATTCATCCGCCAGAATGGATTGCTCACGCGCCTGCGCTGCCATGATCTGGGTTGCAGATGCGTGCGCCCCGTTAAGCGAAAGCTGCGCCTGGTCAACCTCCTGTGCCACGCTGCCCATCTGCCGGTCATAGCCCGTTAAGGCAGATGCGCTTTGTGCGGCTAGCGTTTGCGAATGATCCACTTCCTGCAAGGGATCACGCAGATTGGCGAGAGAGGCGCTGGTAGCGTCTATCTGATCATGAATAACCTTTGTTTGATCAGACCACTCTTTCTGGGAAATAATGCCAGCCTGATACTGCTTATTGACAGTATCCAGAGCACCTTCCTGCTTTACCAGAGAGCGCGTGAGATCATCACGCTGGCCATTTACTCCAGTATCACCCTGCGAAACCACGCTATCCACAGATTTCTGCATGTTTGCAGATGTGACAGCGCCATAAGGCACGCCCTCTGTAGTTTTTGCCAGATAATCCATGGTTTCCGCAGGAATGCGGCTAGGATCACCATCGCTTTTCAAATAGCGGTCTAGGTTAGATTCTCCCCAGTTATAGGCCATGGCAACCAGTGTCTGATCACCATCATATTTGGTGTATAGGTGCTCCAGCAGCTGAGCACTGGCAGAAACATTTCCGTGCAGATCTGTCAGATCATTTCCGGCCGCGTTGTCTTGCTTCACTTGCATGGCGCCAATGGCACCGGCACTGGAGCGCACCAACTGACCTTTCAGGTATTGGCCCGTGCTGCTTTCCGCAGGTGCTATGGCGTGCATCAGACTGGTGATATCACCATTCAGGTGCTGTTCCTGCGCCACCTGGTCAATCATGCTCTGCACGGACTTGATGCCGCCATCTGCCTGCACATGCGTGGCAGATGTTGCCGGATTGCTGGGCATGGAGAACGTAGGATCTGCCGTGTTGCCCTGTGCCATGAGCTTTCGCAGGCTTTCGGGCATCAGGCTTTCGATCTTGCCTTCCAGCCAGCTAAAGCCGCTAGATGATCCAGATTTGATGCTACTCCAGATGCTACTGATTTCATCAGGCAGTTTTTTCAGATGCTTGACCAGATCATCCGCAGCGTTGATGCCCTCTGTTGCCATGGAGACAAACAGATCTCCAATGCTACGGGATTCAGACGCGATAATGCTGGATGCACCGCCCATTTCATCGCTGAGCTTGCGCCATGCAGTCTGGAACGGTGTCAGGCCCTGATCAGCAGCTCCATGAATGGCACTTTCCAGCTTCTGGATCACCAGAGAAACGGCATCAGCCTGCTGGCCCATCTGCACCATATGCTGCACGCTCAGCACCAGCCCAGCGTTGAAGCCGGGCAAATGCTGATCTGCCAGTGCCTGTGCTTCCTTGGCCGGATCTTCCAGTGCTGCTGCCAGCGTCTTGGCAGCATCTGGTACCGTGGTGTTCATGACAGCAGCCAGATCTCGGCTGTCTGCTGTCAGACGCTGGATCTGGCTGGCATCCACCGTAGGCACAGCCGCAATGGTCTGCACTGTGGTGCGGCTGTCTGAGAGCGAGATATCGTCATACTGGTCATGTAGCGCACGGGCAGCATTTTCAGCAGATTTGGACATATCATCATAATCAGCCCGCGTGGCACGCAGATGGGTGGAAAGCTGAGCAAGGCTTTCCTGTTCGCTTTCCGCATACTTGCCCAAGCCAAAAATGGCGGCACCAGCGGCACCTGCTGCAATGGCGAGACCGGCAGGGCCGGATAAACCACTGACCACGCGTGTCAGTGCACCATCCAAGCCGCCCATCACCTGCACCATATTTGGCACCTGGTAAAACGCAGCCTGTAACGGGCTGCCCCCAGCCAGAACCTGATCGAAAAACTTATGGGTTTCGTCAGCCAGAATACCCATTTCGAACGAGGTTAATTTTACCGCTGCTGCGTTACCGCCCAGAGCAGATTTCTGGCGGTTCAGGCTATCCGTGGCTCTGCTCATATAGGCATCGTATTCACCCTGCTCAATAATACGGGCGGCCAGTGCGGCGGATGCTTTCTGCTGCGCTTTTGTGTAATCCAGTTCTGCCGCAGCCAATGGCACAAGCTCGGCCCGCAGCTTTGCTGCGTCCTGCGCTGCGGCCTCAAAATCCTCCTGCCGACTATCGGCCTGCCCGTATTCCGGCGTGGTGACACCGGCCCATGTGTTGATTTTTTGCTGCGCACCGGCTGCTACGGATTCACGCTGCAAGCGCAATGCTTCCTGTTGCGTCTGCACGCTGGCGGCAATGGCATCTTTCTGTTTTTGATAGGATGCGGTGGCGCGATCCATGGCGGCCAGATATTCGCCCAGATCAATCACGCCGCGCTTCCGCGCATCACTAGCTACCGCAATGGCGCTGGCGTAATCACGTTCTGCCGCTGCCAATGGCACCAGTTTGGCACGCAGGTTGTCAGCCTCTTGAAATGCCTGGGCAACATCCTCCAGTCTGGATGCGTGATCAACGTTCGGCAGGGTAATGCCCAGACTGCTGTTGATGCTATCCTGATGATTCTGCGCAATGGTCGCCAGAGCTGTTGCGGATGCACCGCTCAGCTTGGCGTATTCTATGGTGATTTCCTGCAAGCCAGTTTTATAAACATCCAGCGTGATCTGGCCTTTTTCAAACTCAGCCCGCAATTCACGCAGAGCCATTGTTTGCGCCAGATCTGCGGCGGACATTCTGTCAATAACAGCAGATGCAGTTGCCCCGCTTTCCGCCATCTGGTCAAAATCTGTAACGGTGGCAGCCTGTTCTAGCCGCAGTTTGGCTAGGCTGATGGCGGCATCATCCTGCGCTTTCTTGTTAGCTTCCAGAACGCGTGTCACATCCTCTGGGCTGGTGCTGCCACTGGCAACAGCGGCACGGCCACGCGCATCCAGACGGTCATACTCATTTTGCAGCAAGCGGATCTGCCGCTGCACTTTGGAAATGCTATCTCCAGCACGCCCAGCCGCCGCCTGCCACGACACATCCGCCTTTGTGGCATCCTGCGATAGCGCATCAGCCAGACTGCCAGAGGCAGCCGCTGCTTCCTTCAGGTTGTCACGAAAGGCGGAGCTGATGCCATCTGCTGAAACGGATGTTTCCTGTGCGGCATCTTGAATATCAGACAAGGCGCTTTCTGAATTTTTGGCACCAAGCTGAACGTCATGGCTGATCTGGGAGATGTTGTCCTCCAGATGCCCCAATGCACTCTGCAACTTTCCGGTACCTGCCGTGGCAACCTCCACCGCACGTTCAGTAGCTGTTTCGGCATCCTCCATGCCTTTGACCAATGCGGTGCCCAGATTTTCACCGCTGGCCGCCACGTCCTCAATTTTATCCTGAAGCCCTTCCATGCGCGTACCAATGGCGTTGACAGGCTCCGCAGTCTGATCATCTAACAGCACGCGGTTGATGACCTCATTGATAACTGTAGTGGCTTTAACCATTTTCGGACTCCGTCAGCACAAGAGCTGGATACGTCATGACCTGACCGGCGGCGCGATCTTTGCGGTTGCTACGGCGGGGCTTTCTGAGGCGCTCAAACCCATCGGATTTTGACCAGGTAAGGCCGCTTTCAATGCCCTGCGCTTTCAGCACGTAGGGCAGAGGGCCGCCGCGTGCATCCTGACCGCCCGTGAGGTTAATGAATTTTCGGGCAATCGTGAGCGTGGGGAACTGGCGGCGCGTTGCCTGCCGCACGGCCTCTACAATCCCTGGTGGAACGCTGGTTTCCTGCCCACCCGTATCAATCTTGCGGGCGTAGGGCATGGTATTGACGATTTCTACAATGCTGCCCGGCTGAATGGCAGCGGCAGGGCGCGCCCACCATTTCCCGTTCACACGCACGGCCCACCCCTTGCGGAATGCGCCTGTGTGGACAGGAGAGCGTTTCTGGCACTCAGCCAACGCAAAGGCCACACCCTGCGCCAGATAGGAAAACACATAGCTGACAATGCCGTTATCCAGCCGCACATGCTCCTCCGCATCGTTTCTACGGCCATCAACAAATGTGCTGAATACGGTAGAGGCAGCGCCAGAGGATATCTGGGCATCACGCAGATCACGGCATTCCCGCGCAACCAGATCATGCAGGCTTTGCGATGCCAGAACATTGCGGGTGGCCAGATTGATCTGCTCCCGAATAGTCTCCGCCATACGTGCCCGTGCCATGATGCTATCTTTTCCTAAAAGTGTGTGCCAGATCCTGCTGGATCTGCTGGTTACGGATCTGGAGGAATGTCTGATCCAGTGATTTCACGAGCTGGAAGGTGAAATCTGTTTCCGCCTCATTCAGCCGCCGCATGTGGCACCAGCGCAGGATTTCGGCATCAGCTAATGGCTGCGGATAGGACACGCCACGCGTTGCCCCCATGCCAGCGCCGTAAATTTCCGCCCGATACCGGCGCGTTCCGGCCACGCCATGCCAGCACCGCCAGGGCAGCATGTTTGCGGGCTCCGGATCGACTTTCCGCAGCCACGCGTCATATGCGTCTAGCGCACGCAGTGGCGGTGGCTGAACAGCACAGGCCGCCACTACCGGGCCATCTATCAGGTGCCAGCGCAGGGCGGCTGTTAGTTTCCCTCAGCGACCTTGAGCTGTTCCTTGGTGGCGCGCCCAACAGATGCTGCCGCCTGCAATGCCAGACCAAGCAGCGCCCGGTTTTCGCGGTGTGTGATCATTTCATTAAAAGTGGCGATATCAATGGGGCTGCCATCGTCATTTTCCAGACCCTGCACGTCAATCAGGCACTTTTCGCTCAGAGCCTGCGCCTGGCACACATCATCCATAGATGGCGGCAGCGTACTTTCAGTTACCGGCACATCTGTTACAGACAGGCCGGTATTATACCGGATAACAGCCGCACGGCGCAGCGCCCACAGGCGATCGGCATAATCTGCGGTCATGCCCCGCGTGACGATAACGAACTGATCTGTCACGCCCACTGTAACGGGCGTGCCTTCTGCAATTGCAGTTGCGTTGCGGGTAAAAGAGGAAAGTTTAGCCATTGTGTAAAACCCTGTGAGTTATGGGTACGAACAAAAAGGGCCGTCATATTATGACGATCCTTTGTGAAACTGTTTTTCAGGTAAGGCGAGATCAGGAACCTGTGACGGCAACACCACTCAGAGGCACAATGGCGAACGTGCCGCCTGATGCTGTGGGGTTGCCCTCAATATCAAACGATACTTTCACGGTCTGATTGGTTTGCGAACTGTTGACTTTGGCATTCCGCAAGGCTGCATTTAGGAAAACGAACGCATATCCATTGCCGCTATCATCAACAGTCTGGATAATAATTTCACCCTGCGTACCATTCAGCGCATCATTGTATTCATCCCAACTGCGGAAAAAGAATTCAATGCTGCCGCTAGCCATAAACTGACCTGTACGCACGCCGCAGGCCCCAGTATGGCCCATACCATAATCGTTCGCCGCACCATTACGCGCCAGCGTGCAGGTAAACTGCGTGACGCACCCGGCGGGTTTATTGCCGTTAATGGTGACACCTAGAAAGTTGTTGACAGAGTTATGAACCTTTCCAGATGGCGCGGGCAGAACAGCCGTTGAAACATCTACGGCAGACAACACTTCATCTGCACTGATGATATCAATACTGACCGTATCAAACTGCGCCTGCTGGAACTGGAACTGTGCCTGGGAAACCAGACTGCCCGGATACATCAGGAACTGGCCAAGAAGTTTTTTGCGGACTGTGAATGTTTTATCCAGATTGCCGTTTAGGCAGCCCCCCACGGAAATCGTATCACCGTTAGTGGATTTGACTGTGCCCGTAACGGATGGGCCTGCAATCAGGCTAAATGTGCCTGCAGTGTTATTTTTGCCACTGAACGCAAAAATGGCGTTGTTCAGATTATTGCTGGGAGAATTGACAACAATCGTGCCCGCATTGGCCACGAATGTTGTCATCCATGCAGACGTGCCTGTACCACTGATTGTCAATGTTGAACCCGTGATGGTGAAAAACGTTGTGCCAGATGTCTGGGTGGTCATGGGGATGATATCAGCACCCATGACACCCGCCAAAAGTGCATCAAACGTACCGGATGACAGAGCACCAGAGATTGTGCCAGACGCCTGCACCTGCGTGACCACAGATTGCGAGACTTCTTTGACAGAATTGATTTCTTCCGGCCGCGCTGTGGTCTGTGAGCGTGATAGGGTTTCCCCCGTGATGCGCAGGGCCTGATAGTTGCCCGTTGGGGGTGTGGCATATGTAGCTTCTAGCGCGACATCCAAACGCGTATCATTGGTTTGTGCACCGGCTGCCAAGCCTGCTGTGGCTCCAGTAAAAGCCATTGTTCACCTCAATAAAAAAGGCCACCCGAAGGCGGCCTGTGTTGAAAGAATGGAGAAGGGAACAGCGTTAGCTGGCAGGTTTTTCCGTGCTGTCTGTTCCGCCAGATGTTGGCGTTGTTTCAGTGCCAGATGTGGCCGGTGCGGCTACAGGTTTTTCATCCACGGGCATCAGGCCGAGGCGAAAACCCATATACTGCGCCATAGACAGGCACAGGTTAGAGGCATCGCACAGCGCAGAGACAAGCTGCTGCCCATCTGGCGTCCAGGGCTGATCTGTGCCGCCAATTTGCGCCAGAACAGCATAGGATTTGCCTTTTTCAGCATCCGTTACGGGTGCAAAATCCGGCAGGCCGCGCACCTCATGATACAGCCATGCGCCATAGCGCAGGCCTGCGCCAACGGTGGGCTCAATCAATGCCAGGGCGGCAGTGGTGTTGTCTGCCTCTACAGCAGCCCCAGAAAGCTGAAACTGGCCAGAATTAGCTGCTGTTTCGATAAGCGGAAAGAATTTCATGGTTTTTGTTCCGTAATATTCTGCCAGCGGTAATCCACCATCAACGTGGCAACATACCAATTACCTGTCTGAGCAAGAAAGGAAGGAGGCGTGTAAGTCTGGCCATCGTAAAATAGGCCGTTTGGCCAGCATTTATCCGGATCTACCGGGTTGGTGCGGAAAGCCGCTTCAAACGCATTCATGATGGACAGCACTGCGGGCGTGTTCATCCGGCCCTGTGGTATCCAGAGCATGATGCAGATCTGGCCGCTTTCCTGCGCCTGTTGATCACCCAGTTCCAGGCTATCTATGCTGGACGAGGACATATCCAGCGCCACAAATGCTTTGCCATCGCTGGAAAAATCCCATGTCAGGGGATCACCGATCAGATGGCCCAACGCCTCTGCCACGGCGCTGGCACGGGCATAGGCATCGTTCCACACTGTTTCTGAGGGCATTAGTCGCCTCCTGCTGCAATCAGCGTCCAGCCGCAGATGGTGGCCCCGTCATAAACGGGCGTGGCATCTGTCAGGCTGTAGGTCTTGGGGCCATCCTTGAGGTGCCATTGCGCCTTTGGCGTGACATTGGCGGCGCTCAGCTCATCCGCTAACGTTTGAGCAATGAACGGCGCTTTGGGCATGCCGTCCGCCAGCTGTGAGGATTGCGGCGGCGGTGCATATGCACGCAATGTGACCGGATTGCTGCCATCTCGTGCCGTGAGCACCATCTGGCGGCCACTTCTGGCAAGCAGCCGCTTGCGGGTTTCGGTAATCTGGCCCATCAGGCCATCCAATCCGCAGCAATGCCAAGCCGATCTAATGTACCAACGGCATCTGGCGTCAGTCCACCAACGGTAGGATCTAGCGTGCCATAGGATGCCGAGCCCACCCCTTGCGTGCTTTCTGATTTCAGAAGCGGGTCACGCCCAGCGGCGCAACTCAACATCTGAATGGTGCTCAGGCAGCCAGAAGCCACGGAAGCGGGAAGGGTTTGCACCTGCAAGGCCAGAAGTGGGTTTTCTGGTGTAGGAACATCCATACCAGGCAACAGAAAGCCCGCTATGTAGATGATATCTACCACAACAGACCTATGGAAAACCATTTGCCGTGGCGGCAGGAATGCAGATGCCATGATGCGTGCATTCTTGCGGTCAACATCGCATTCATCCAGCGGGCCAGACCATGCCACCCCATCCACAGATGCAGATAGAATGGTGGCAACTGGCCCATTGGACAGATTGACGCCCGGAATGCGTCCACGCAGCGTCCAGCGTTCCCGATAGGTCTGGAGCGCCAACGGACGCCCCAGATAATCGGTAAAGCTGCCAGATGCAGCAGTGATAAGCTGCCCAAGCCGAGCATCTTGGCTATCATCCGAGATCTGGAGATATGTTTTCACACTCTCCAGCGTTACCAGATCTGTTTTTTCGGCAGGTGTAATGACTGCAACTGTCATACTGCACCCCAAACAAAAACGGCCTCCATATGGAGACCGTTAGGATTTGCCATTTTCTGGCGTTTCTGGCTCATTTTCAGCTGGTTTTTCCTCATTTTGAGGTGTTTCCGGCTCTTTTTGGCCCGTTTCTTCCGGTTCAGCGGGTTCCGGTTCAGGCACCGGCTTTGCAGTGCCTTTTTTGGCTGCCACGATGGCATCAGCCACGTTATCCGGAAACATGCCTACATCACCCTTGTTGTAAACGGCACCAATGCCGCCACAACGGTCTGTAAAGGTCACAATTTTCATTTTACTGCCCCGCGACTGCACCAGGGAACCATGCAGCCCCCGTCAGCACCGCAATGGCGCTATCGTAACGCGTGTTCAGATCCACAGCCTCAATCACACGCACCAGCGTTTCATCATTCTGGAATGCGGAGCGCGATGTGCCCCCTGCGTCCACATACATAGCCTGCGTGCTGACGGCCAACGTGGTCTGGAAAGCATCACCGATCAGGATCTGGGCAAAGTCCGCAAAATACAACTCAGATTCATTGCCGGCAGTGCCAAGGTTATCAGGCACAGAAGTGGTGCTGGCATAGGGGAAAGCGCCAATCCGACCATCTGCAATTTCAGGGAATGCCAGAGCGCCTGTGGCGGTTTGAAGCTGACTTAGGAATTCCACCAGAGTCGGGTTGATGATGTAACCCGGAGACTGCATAGGCACGTTATTCTTGGTGAGTGCCAGACGGAGTTTCCCAAGATCATTGCGCACATTCTGCACGTTGACCGTAGCATTTGCCGCAATGACATTGGCCGCATTAGCCAGGTAACGCAGACCAGCAGGCGCAAAATCGGAAGCTGCCCCACGAATGAACTGCTGATCTTCCGCAATAGCCACAGAACGCGTGACGTCATTATTCACCAGATTGTCTGTCTGGATCGAATTGTAACGCAGCAGATCATTGGTGATCGGCACCAACGCCCCCAGTTTCTTGGCCTTCATTGCCACCACATCCACCTGAGGTGCTGATGTTGGCACGGGCGCGCGTTCACCCAGCCATTGGGCATTGGATGTGCCGGTTTGCTTACGGAAAGTCATATTGCCATTTGGCATCGGCACGGAAACCGCACCCATTTTCCGAACAGCCACAGCAGGACGCAGGGCCTCAATCAGATCTGTGGAATAATCGGTATTGACCAGGAAGCCACCCTGCACATCCACGGACTGTTCCATGTTGTCAGCCGCAGCGGCAGCGAAAGTGGAGCCCCACGTTTTTTCTGAAAAATCCAGAACAGCACGCATGCCGCCTTCACCACGGGTAGCAGCAACAGCCTGCACCAGACGGGAAAACTTGATGCCAGGGGCAAGCTTTTGCTCAGCCTGAGCCGGAACCGTAGAACGGCTACCGGGATTTCCTGCAGGCAGAGGCGCCATCGGACGCGCAGCTGCTGCACGGCGGCGCTCCATGTCAGTTTCTCGCTCAATACTGGCTGTCAGGCGATCATCTTCTGCCCGCAACTGGTCATATGCTGCGGTTTGCTCTTCTGTCAGATCGCCAGCTTCATTGCTTTCTGATGCAGCCAGAATATTGTCCATTTCGGCATGCACTTCGGCCTGACGGCTGCGGAGTGCTGTGATGCGGTCACGAACGGCCATTTACGCGTGTCCTTCTGCGAGTTTCCGGCGTGCTTCCAGATCAGCCATTGCAGCGGCGCGACGTGGAGCGGATTTTACCGGCGTTTTTGGAGGGTTTGCGGCACCAAGCTTGGCCAAGGTGGCCGAAAGCGTGCTGATACCATCGGCCATTCCGGCTGAAATGGCGCTGTTTGCCACCTTCATGCCGCCTTGGCCGAAATTCTGTTTTACGTTGTCCACCGATGTGTGGCGGCCCTGTGCGACAGCCTGGAGAAATACGGCCTCCAGATCATCCAGCACGGTGCGGATCTGCGCCTGATCATCATCGGATGTGACGTCCAGACGCTTGTTTGGGGCATTGGAACTGACAATATCCACCTCCATCATGCCGTTTGCGTCCGGTTCCACCTGTTTTGCACCAGACATGACCACACCGATGGAGCCGACCAAGGCTGTATTGTCCATCAGGATGGTGGAGCACTGGCTTGCCAGCCAATAGGCGGCAGATGCAGCCATACCCGGCACAAAGGCCGTGACAGGCTTGCTGGAAGCTGCAATCTGGCTGGCCATGTCACTCACACCCATGGTGACGCCGCCGGGGCTGTCAAACACCATGAGGATCTGCTTGACGTCTGCACTGGACAGCGCTGCCTGAAGATCTGCCGACAGGCTGTTGAGGTCTGTAGCGCCTGAAAACTCAGTCAGCAGATTGGCGCGCGGGAAAATCGGCCCCATGACAGGGATGGTGGCAACGCCCTGCTTGTTGAGCGTGACGTTGTTTGTGCCGTTCATGCGCTTGCCGGTATCAGCCACGGCTGAAAGCATGGTCTGATAGCGTTCTGAGTGCCCATCAGCCCGTAGAACGTCCAGCACGGGAGCTTCCAGCGCACGGGCAGCAATGGCCTCAATAGCGCCTAGATGTGCGGGAAGGATCGCCCAGGGCTGTGCCCTGATCGCTTCCAGCGCATAATATCGTGTCATGTCAGTTTCCTGATTCTGTTCCGGCTGGGGTTTCGCCTGCCACACCGATATTGATTGGCCGCCACAGCTCAGATCCGACATCACCGCCCACGGGGTTCAGATCGAAATTGTTACGGGCTTCATCCGTGTTCATCACGCCCGCATTACGGAGAGCGGAAACACCCTGAGCACGATCCAGAAAGCCGCCTTTCAGCAGGTCAGATGGATCATGCTTGAAAATGCAGCCTGCACCCGCAAAGGCATGCATGGCGCTATCTGCTACGCGTGCGAAATGCGGGCCAAGGTGATAGATCACGAATTCCAGAGACTGTTGCTCAATATTCCCGAACGTAGCCTTGGACAGTTCGAAAATCAGATGCGGCGGAACACCCCATGCACGCGCAATATCCAGCACTTGGGCAGTGCGTGTTTCCACCAACTGCCCATCCTTGTTGTTCATGGGCATGTAGGCGGCCTTCAGACCATTTCCCAGAACCGCTGGCACGCCTGCATTCATGGGGCCTGAATAGAGTGATTGCCAATCTTCCTTGATGGCTTGACGTGCTCCAGGCTCAATTGGCTTATCCGATGTCATGATGACTGGCGGCTGGCCGTTATTGCGCCAGTAATTCTGCACATAGGTGGCTGTAGCGATGCTCTCGCCAAATGCCTCTTTCATGTAGGCGATAGGGCTAAGACCTTGCAGGCCGTTCCGGCTCATGCCGCTAACGTGCCAGATATCACGCGCTGCAAAGCGCCCGGACGAGCCATCGGGCAGGGTGGTATCATAAAACATGCTTTGCCCGGTTGCCCGTTCGAATGACTGCAACGGCAATGTACCAAACGGATCAAGCCGCGTAAGCGCCACAGGCTGCATAAAGGCATCCCGCGAGACATACGCGTAAAAATTCCCGGCCATCAGCAGATCACTCATCAGGATTTCCCGAAAAGCGAAGCGGCTTTGCGCGTCATTTGGTCGCCCGTTCATCAGCTGATAGAGCGGATCATCCGTCAGCCGGTGCGTGCCAGTGCCATCGTGCCGGCAATAGTGCATAGGCACCATGGCAAACACGCCAGACAGGATGCGCAGAGCCTGCATGACGGCAGGCAGAGAAAGCGTGGTGCGCTCATTGACCAGCACGCCAGAGCGGGAAGGCCCACCCATTGGAAACGAAACCCATGGGCCGCCTGCCTGAAAATTATCAGCAGGCGAGCTGACACCAGCTTCAGCATGAAGGCGAGGCTCCCGGCGTGCGGAGACCGGCGGCCCAGATCCACGCAGGAAATCCAGAAGCCCCATTATTACATTCCTTCGTAAACGAAACCTTGTTCAGCTCCATGCAGAGCCACGCCCAGCGCCATGATCAGAGACACGGCACCGTCAATCTTGTTTTCCACTCGCTCTTTGCGCGGGTAGATGTTGTCCTTTGCATCCGTGTGGCAGACCACGTTGGAGATGCACCATTCCAGAACCGGGTTGCCGTCATGGTGCAGCCTTCCGGACAACACCAGGGCCTCCAATTCTTTCATGGCTTCGGAAAAGTTCTGCACGGTCTGGCGATATTCGCGCATGGGCACATCTTTTTCAGACATGCGCTGCGCCAACTGGGTAGCCTGCCATGGGTCATAGGCAACATCCGTGACGCTGAAGCTGTTTTTATCTTCCAGAAGGCCGGCTTCGACTGTTTCAAAGTCTGTCACGTCACCCGGCGTGGTCTGGAGATACCCGTCAATCGCCCAGCCCTGATATTGCGCGTTTGCTGCCTCATCTACAGCCCGCTGAGGCAGGTAGAAGGTGGCAAAGGCGTAATAGTGCGTCACACCATCTATCTGGCGCTGAAGCAGCCGGATTTTGCTTGCAAGGTCGATCTTGCTGGCCAGATCCAGTGCCTCAATGCAATCATCACCGGCAAAATCATCAATAGACAGCCCATAATCAGCGCATTTTTTCCATGCCTGCATGTCCATCCATGCCTGATCCGCATTCACCCAGACATCCAGATGCTTGGTTTTGAAGTTATTCTGCGCACTGGCAAGCTGCATGGCCTTGTTAGCAAGGCCCGCAACATAGTCAGGCATGACAGAAACACCCCAGTTCGGGTTGGCCTTCTGCCACGAGGCAGGATCTGTCCAATCATCACCATCATCTATGGTGTAGATGATGCCGAAAAATTGCTCATCTTCCGCCTGATCGCCTTTGAGCGGGTAGGGGCTCTCTTCCCAATCTGCCAAAACCTTGCGCAGCACGGCTTCCAGATAAGTCCAGAGCTCATAACCAATGCCGGATCTGTTTGATCCTGCCGTGGTGATGGCCCAGATCAGGGACTGGTCACGTTTACCTGCACCAGTTTCCACCACGTCATACACTTCACGGGTTTTATGGGCATGCACCTCATCCAGACACCCAAAATGGATGTTCAGGCCGTCCTGTGTATCGGCATCACGCGAGAGTGGGCGAAAAATGCCATCATTGCAGGCCGAGATAATCCCGCGCTGCTGAACATCCAGCCCATACTTGCGTGCCAGTGGCGGCGTTTTACGCGTCATGGCCTGGGCATCGCCAAACACGATCTTGGCCTGATCACGCGTGGTGGCCGCAGAATAGACCTCTGGCCCAGGTTCCCCATCAGCCGTGAGCATGAACAGCGCCACGCCAGATGACAGCGTGCTTTTGGCATTCCCACGCGGCACGCCGATAAAGGAGCGCCGGAAGCGCCGGAAGCCCGTTTTCTTATGCAGCCACCCAAAAACCGTGGTCAGAATAAAGCACTGCCAGCCTTCAAGCTCTATCAGTTCGCCATCGCGGGCCTTGGGGCCTTTGATATGCGGCATAAGCTCCAGAAAGCGACAGACGCGCTCAGCTTCTTCCTTATCAAACCGATACGGCCATTTCTTCTGCTTAGACCGCGCCAGATCCTGCTGTTGCCGTCTGCATGCAGCTACCACCTGCCATGAAGCCGGAATTTTCCCAGACAGAACATCCTTGATGTACCGCTGCGCTTTCCGAATGTAGGGGTAGCTGGCCATACTCACACGTTGTCAAATGGGTTGAACAAGTCACCTTGCCCGACATCCTTCAGGCGCATGCGGGCAACGGGCGAAAATCCATAATTGGAGCCAATGCTGGTCATGAGCCTGATCTGTTCAGAAATGATGCCCAGCTCTGGCCGTGTCCGGATCATGCGTCCTTGCCTGCCATGCGTCTCGAAGGTTTCCTGACCGGCATCCTTCAAGGACTGTTCATGCTTGCGCCACCGGCTGAATGCTTCGCAGTAGGCCGCGATGCTGTCATGATCCAGAACTGTGAAAAGCCCGCGCTCCACTAAAGGAGGGACAAGGCGCTCCCACGCAGCCCGTGCCACCTCATCCAGAAAATCTGGTGGCGCCGCATATTCGGACGGGAGCCGGACACCATCTTCTGGGAGAGCCCGCTTTCCCGGATTGCCTTCAATCACACGAAGGTGGCGTGGCTTTGGTTTTCTACCTCTCATGATGACCTTCCCTCATGCGAATAGGTAGGAGGGTTTCCATCCAACCATCCTGGTAACTTTTTTCCTCAATTTCGCGGTTGCAAAAATTTGCCCATGGCGCGGTTCAGGTGCTCGCCGCCGGCAGAGATTTGACACCCCCACCCGTTTTGACGTGTTTTTCGTCAAAAATGGCGGTTTTCTGCCGTTTTCTGCCGATTTTCAGCGGTTCCAGCTATGATCTCGGCTTGTTCTGGCCGAATGATGCGACTGGCAGAGCGTTCTCAGGTTGCTGGGGTCGAGCCGCCTGGACGGATTTTCCCGCACGCTTTCGATGTGATCGACGTTCAATCTATCACGCGGTGTTCTGCATCCAGGCACGCAGCAGATTGGATGCAGGGCCAAGTGCTGGGCGCGAACCTTTCCCCATGCGGCATCGTAACCGCGCTGGCGCGATGTGCCGCGCTGCTTATCGAACTCCTTCCGGCGTTGCGCTTCTGGCTTGTGCCAGCGCGGCCGGAAAACTGGAGATCTGACAGGCATGTTTCGCTTTCATCTGGGCATAAAAAAAGGCCGCGTAGCCTGTTGGCTGCACGACCCCTTATCATGGTGTCTAAAAAACTGCATTTTGCGGAGTTTGAGAAGTAAAAAATGCAGTTAGGTGTAATTTTTTTTCGTGATCTCAGCTATCCCCCTGAAAAACCAGCTTTTTGCTGTTTTATCGCTCACACCCAAAAAGCTGCCAATCTGCCTCCAGCTATAGCGATGTTGGCGTGAGAGCGGGTGGATCATCATCCAGAGCAGCACGACGCGGCGGTGACTGACATTGGAAATACCCTGCACCCAAGTGAACGCCTCATCCATGCGGGTAATGGCGGCAGCTGTTGGCATGGGTGGCCGGACTTCACTTTCTGCCGTGAGTGTCAGCAGATCATCCATGTCCATCAGCGTTTCGCCCCAGCCTTTGCCCCATCCAGCTGGACGGATGCCGTGGGCTGGCAAGCAGGCCAGTGTGTATCCGGCCTCAAACAACCGATCTTCCACGGCCTGTGCCATTTCCTGCCCGCTTATGGGCTTGAAGGCTTTCATTTCTAGCGAGGTTCCTGCGGTTCCCATGTGGTTCCCTTCTGGTTCCTTTTATTATTTATATATATCAATATGTTAGAAAGAAAGGGAACTAAGGAACTAAGGGAACTGCTATTTTCTCTCACAATGGATTTGAGGCACGGAGAGCGCGCTTCTGTATAGGAGTGAAAAAACAGGTTCCCTATAGGGGTTTTGGTTCCCTTTAGGAAATATAACGAACTAATGGGAACCGGCGCGGTTCCGTTGCGGTTCCATGGTTCCTTTACAGCCCATCGTCACCATCATCAGACAAGCCAAGCTCACAACACCTGACCCAGAAGCAACCCTTGTTCTTCTTACCATCCATGGTGATGGTAATCTGATGCCCGCGCGCGTTACGCGGCGGCGGCCTGTAGCTTTCCATTCGCGAAAACTCATAAACGAACTTCTGCCCGGCAAATGGCGTGTCCTTGAACAGTGCCGTCAGCATAGCGTTGCGCGGCCAGATCCACAAGCCATCACCTTCACTGCCACGCGGCACATCCTGACCGCTGCGGGGCGTAGGTTCATTCCGTCTGACAACCCTGATACCATAACTTGCCAGAACGGATGCAACGTTTTTACGGGAGAACGCATTTTCCTCTATATCCGGCTTTTCTTCATTCACCGGCACCAGCATGCGCTCTATCAGTGATGAAAGTGACCGCCGATCTGTTGAGCGATCCATTTGCACCTTTTGCGAAAGCAGATGATCTATCATCTGTTGGCTGCCACTTGCGGCTTCCGCCGTTTCTGCCGTGCGGATGTAACCCATAACACTCCTTACAATATGATCTGCTTCCGTTTCTGCTGGCACGGTGTCGTTAGCTAATGTCCACCAACCGGCCAGCAATGACCCCATCTGATCCATTTCACGCGGCTGACAACCGGAACGGCCCACGGCGGCACGGAGGATCACACGCGCTGCACTATAGCGTTGCCATCCTGCCAATGCGCGACCCCATAGCTTTGGCCCGATTTCCTTTGCCCATTCAGCAAATTCCCGATGTTCTGCCGTGTGGTCTGCACCGTTTTTAGGTGCCTGCATTTCCACCAGTGTAAAGCGGCCTAGATGCTGCGCCTCCATATCCGGTGGCCGGATGGATGCCATGATGATGGAACCAGCCACCGCAATCTTGCGGGCGATACCATCCGAACCACCGCGCGCGCCTTTTGTGCCTTCGCCACCGGTTGCGGACAATACCAGATCCAGCAGAGCACGGGCAGCACGTTGATCCACACGGTCAGACGCTTCATCCACCAGCATGGGAATGGCACGACCATCCACCATCTGTTCAATACCGGCCTTTGATGCGTCATTCGTGGCGAATTTGAGCGGAATGGCATTTTGCAGCACACGTAGCAGGGAAGATTTACCGCAACCGGCAGGGCCTGTTAGAAATCCGGCAGGACGCCACGGAATGGCCGCGCCATAATACGCGCAGGCCAACATGCCCATAACAATGATATCGCTGCCTTCCAGCCGGAAATCCCACAATTCCCTGACTTGGCGCTGAAATTCCCGCGCATCAATCGCCTCGCACGGCTCTGCTGGACGTGGCTCAGCTGGTGCAGCGGCCCAGATCTGATTGCCAATGCGTGTGCCTGGTAATTCCAGCTTTGAACCCACCAGAACACGGTCGCCACAATGCACCACCGGCATACCTTCTGACGTAGGCCAGATGCCCGGACGGCGGATCTGTATGTGATCACCGAAAAGCCCAGCAGAAAAGCACTCACGCTGAAGGAACTGGCAAGTGTGATTGATATTAAAGTCAACCACAACTTCACGCGCTGTTTCATTGCCTTCTGCATCCTTGTCTTTGACTTTTGCCGTTTTCGGAAATGTTTCTTTCAGCCAGTCGATATTGCCACCGAACAACGCCACCAGATCTGGCCGGCGTGTCATTTGCGATGCCTTGAGCACGCGCAGCTGACCAACGCGATCAAGAAAGTAAAAAGACCCGTCCAGATGCCCGATGGTGACAACAGGGCAGGGCTTCTTTTCTTTGGTTTTGGGAGGGCGTCCACCATTATCGGCATTTTTGCCACCCTCAATAACTTGGAACTGCCGTTCTGCCGTATTGATGGCCGAGCGGATGGCGTCTAGGCCGCTTTCTTCATCTTCCGATAACATCGTTGAAATCCTTGCCTTTTGGCGGCCAAGCCACATCTACCGTGCGCCCTGCTGACAGGTGCGTGTCTATGGCTTTACGCAGGCCTTTTTTGGCCGCCGTGCTTTCATCCCGATCTGCCAGAATGAGCACGTTGCGTGCTGTATCCGGCAGACGGATTGTTCCGAGATTTGCGAGAGAGATTGCTGCGAGTATCCGCAGATCCGGACGGGCCATGGCAACGGAAAGGCACGTTTCTATGCCCTCACCAATCGCAATCACCTCATCCGGTAAAACCTGTTTAAGTGTTGTGCCGGCGGCACCTTTGCGCAACCGGATACAGGCACCACGGAAACTGCCCAGAACTTTCTTGGGAATTTCCAGTTGTGCCTTGGCCCATTGACCACCATGCTGGCCGAGCCACGTCTGATGCACGGCAACGCACCGCCCATTCAGATCTGTGATGGCAGCCAGCATGGCAGGCAATGGAGCTTCTATTTCTGTACAGTAATGCTCTGGCGCAAACCGCAATGCACCAGGAGGCCGATCAAACTTTGCCAGCTTGATACCGCGTGCCTGCAAATAGAAATCTACTGGTGTGTTCAGGATATTTGGCTGGGCATTCATCCAGATATCCCGCGCACGGCTGACACGCTTTTTAGCGTCCTCTTCCTCTTTTGCCTTAGCCTGTTCAGCTTTTTCACGGATTTCCGCACGGCGTATTTCCACCGTTTCCGTGCTCAATCCCAGCCAGTTGCAGGCCCAGCGATATGCGGCACTCAGATCACGGTTTGTCAGGCAATGTGCGACCAGATCCAGCGGATCACCACCGATATCTTGCGAAAAGTCTTTCCACACACCGGCTTTTGCACCGTACAGATGCACAGCCAGCTTTTTTCCGGGCTCACCTGCTACAGATCCGGCCATCCATTCAGCGCCGGTTTTCTTGCCACCGGGCAGCAGCTCACGCGCCAAAGCCTCCATCTGGCTGGCCAACATGACGGAAACTTCCGCAGCTTTCAGCTTGCCGCTCATACTGCATCCAGTGCGATATAGCGCACCACTGGCAGACCATAGCCAAGCTTATATAAAACTGGCGTTACACCACGGAACGCGTTCTGAATGTTGGAGAGGTGAGATTCATGAATGCCTAGCCGTTGCGCTGCCGCTCTTTGCGTTCCGCACTGACTGACAAAGTTATTCAGTTTTTCTTGGATTATTTTGAGTGATACAAGGGAGCCCTTGCCGTCTAACGGTGGATAGCGCAAAACTTTTACCAAGCCAAGAGCTTTGCAAGCATCCTTGCTCACGCTCCGCATAGCTTCTGCATCACGCACGGACTGTTCTTTCAGCCCATGTTTGCGGGCAAAGGCAGCAAGGCTTTTTTCCGCAGCGATGGCGTTACGCAACCGACCGCAGAAATCATATCCGTCCAGCAGCACCTCAGCCATTGTAATACGCCGCATGCCGAATGGCCTTGCGTGGTGCACGCCATGTGAAACCACCGGACACACGCGACTGCATGGAAAGATCAGGCTGCACGCGCGCGCTTTCACGCAATGCTCGTACATTGAGGGGACGACGGCGGAAAAACCGGCGTGCGGATTTTGCGTTTTTAAGACGCGACATAAGAAGAATTCTCCTGCGCTGCATGCTTTTTCTTGCGACCGATACCCAGGGCATTGCGGCGCAAATAAATGGCGCGCTCAGATATATTGAGTTTATGAGATTGGCGTTTGATACTAAAACCACAGCGGGCATAATGCCGGATTTTAGGATCTAGCTCCCGCCAGTTGAGTGCCTCACGCGCCATCAGCGATGCTCACCTGCAATGGTTTGCCTTCAGCAATGATCTTGTGCGCTGTGGCCTCAATATGATGCAATGATGTACGGGCACGTTGCGCATGTATGAGGATTTCATGCGCTTCCTGCACATCCACATTGCCATCTGCCATACTTTCAAAGCCCTTTTGCAGAACTTCGCTGGTAGCCTTGGCAAACTTGCCCATATCGTGCGGCAGCAGACCGTTGCCGAACTTGACCGGCACCAGGGCAAAACCTTCTGCCTGAGCCATAACGGAAAGAATAAGCGGTTCTTGCGCTTCTTTATCCAGCTCAACAGCAACATCTACCGGCACCACAGATGCTTTTTCACGGTTGCAGTAATCGGAAAGCTGCGTGATGCCGACACGCACAGCGCGGGATATTGAATCCAGCCCACCGCAGGCTTTGATGGCCGTGCGTGTGGCTGTTTTGATAGCTGCGGTTAGCATGGCGCATGACCCGCAGCAGAGGTGCTGGCAGCGGCATTGATGCCGCTGTCAGCTACGTCCATCATGCATGTGTCACCAACATGAAAGGACGATTCTGATGGAGAAAAATGATCCTCAGAAATCTTTGAGAGATATGCACGAACTTGAAGGGGCGCGCGCACGTGCAGAAGCCATGAAAATAGCGTTAAGGGTTGCAGTGAAGTTACTGCCTCACGAAAGTCAGTTAGAACTGCAAAGTATTTTGCAGAATTATTGCTCCGGCGCGATGCCATTGTTAGGAATGGATGAAGCGCTTCAGATTGTGAAAGATAGCTCACCGCCGACACCCCACATGCAGTAAAAATTCCGCAGTAATTTGGCGCATTCTTTGGCGCTGTTTTTCAGGAATAGGCGGGAATTTTTTTGGGCACTTTGCACTGGCCTGATCACAAGCAGCAAAATAATCTTCCAGACCGGTCATAAGTGGATCAGGGTTGCTGGTGGCGGCATCGCTGCCGCCACCAGCTTTTGGAGACGGCTGTGCTGAAGGAATATGTCCCTCCATGTGCGAAGCCCTTAAAGAAGAATGCTGCCGACCTTGATCTTCCCGCTCTTTTTGACGACATTCCTCCAGCCAATCCAGTGTCTCATCCACCCAAGTAACGTAGGGTTTGAGAAACCACTGCACGGCGCGAAACTGCGCAAGATAAGATCCAGTATCCTGAGTTAATGCGCGTGCGCAATCGCACATCCAGACCGGATAAAATCGAGCAACCCAAAGGGTTTGCGCCAATTTATTGCTCGTATGCGCCTTAGCTTGCATGAAGGTGTTTGGTTTAGGTGGGTAATTCTGTTTCATGCTGCGCCATCATGCTTTGCAGGCAAAGAAAGACGTTCGCTCGCATCTTGCGAAGGATCTGAAACGGTAAACGCAAACCGCCGGGTTTTTGAGCGAGGGCATACAACTACGGTATCGCCCACGCTTACCGGCATATTTTCACAGATAGCCGGTTTTCCGTTCACCTCAAGCGCCCCGCCGCGCACAAGTCTACGAGCCTCACCATTCGTTCTGCAAAACTGCGGCGCATAGATCGGAATAAGACTGAAGAGTGCGAAAGATGCCCGAAACGATTCCGACTGACAGGGTGAGGGCTTGGGCGTACTGCTCTGGTTATGGTTCATGCGAGTTCACCCTTATGTATTGCAGGCGGAGTTCTTTCAGTTTTTTTACGATTTGTTGACGGGTTACGAAATTTTGTCTGCTCCAATAGGGAGAGAGTAACATTAAGGTTTTTGGCAGCGGCCAAAGACGCAATTTTTCCCCAGAACATTGGAGGAATACAGCGACCCACTCGTACCCAATTATACACTCGTCTCTGCGAGAGATTGAGGCGCTTTGCGACATAGGGAACCCCTCCCAGAGCCGCCATAATATCTCGATGACTATTCATAAAGACACATTGTCGTCGTAACGACGATATGTCAAGCGTCGTATGAGGAATGGAAACATGCAGCCATCCCGTCATAATAACGGGATGGCACACAAGAAGCCCCCTAAATCGTCTGAGCTTAAAAAGGCTGTTTGCGCGCGTTTTAAAGCTGCTGGTCAAGCATATACACGCGTGGCTGCGGATTTGGCACGCATGCTTGACATTAATCCCAAACAATTAAGTGGTTATTATACCGGTAGAAATTATCCTGATGAAGCGATTATTGTAAAATTTTGCGATCTTACCGGATGTACTACCGATTGGATTTATCGGGGAGTTATGGATGCGAAGATGCCGGTTGAGACGGCTGTTCATATTGCTCTAACTTATCCTGAGTTGGTGCAAAAATCGGATGTTGCGCCAACCACTGAGGAAGTGGCTTTGGCCGTTGTTGATCTCCAATCCGAACCGGAATGACAAATCCATTCATATTCTAAACTCCCTTTAAAAATAGGCGTGATAGATATATCACAGAGAGAATAAAACGGGAACAAAAATACCGTTGAATGTTAAAATAGCTTTTGTTTGAGGAGGAGAGGCATGGCAGACGAGCAAGCTTTACGTTTATTGGAAGATCAAAGAGGGCAGCAATTAAACGCGCTTCTCGAAAAAATGTATTCGAAAACTGATTCAGGGGCCTTTTGTTGTCTTATATGTAAAAACGACAGCTATTCTATTGCTATAAGTGGAGAATCTTCTCCTAGGGTTAATTTGTATCCTGGTAGCAAATATTATGATGCTTTAGTCGTGGTTTGTGAAAATTGTGGTTTTGCACACACATTTATTCTTTCAATTTTGGAAAGAAACTCCAAATGAATAGCAAGGCACATTTTGCTGGCCCAACACTCGTAGTGGATAATGGCAAAGATGAAGATAATTCACGTATAGGAGGCTCTGGAGGGGGAGATGATGGTGACATGGAGCGTAGAATAGCTAAACTGGAGGATAAATTAGAAACACTTCAGGTAACTTTAACTTCCATACAGGTTACGCTTGCTACAGTGGCAACAAAAAATGATGTGAAAAATGTCGAAGTAGAGTTGGCTGGAATTAAAGGGAAAATTGATAATATTCCTACAACAGCAAAAGTTGCAGCAATTATTGCAATTGTTGGAGCTTTGTTAAAGCTTGTGCCTTGGCTTACTAGATAGATTCCTCTGATGAGGAAATCCCATGAGGCAGCTGATAGAATATCGTCGTATAGACGTTTTTTTTGATTGAATTATCGTCGTAATGACGATAATCATCTCTTCATCGCCACGACGCGATGGAGGAATGAATGACACTTATTGCGGAACTCCGCACGGTATCGGATGCTGCGCTAGAGCGCTCCCGTGCTGCATCGCAGCTGATCACGGCCATTGGCCCGCTGCTAGACCCAACATTACCCACACCAAACGCCATGCAGGCCGCCCGCGTGCAGCGTGCCGCCCTGAAACTGGTGGATACCGCGCTGGAAGAAAGCGGTGCAGATGCCACCCGGTACGTAGGCTTTGGCTTGGCGGCCCTGTATTGCGGCCTGCAACCAGATACCTTCCATAGCCTATGCGAAAAAGGCAAAGGCCCGCGCTGCACCATAGTTGAAGGCAATGGTCTGTTTACTGTGGCCGCTCTGGATGAATGGATGGAAAGCATCCGTCAGAAGGAGGGTGTGTGATGGTTGATGCAAGCACCTGCCCAGTAAAATGTCTCGGCAGCCGATGGGGAGATGGGTGGAGATATTATATCTTCCGTGATGTGGTCGGTCAGGAGCGGAAGCTTACCTGGTCGCAAATGACACGGCGGCCTGACATTGTTGCGCTATTTGGCGGCGATATTAGCTGGTTAAAGTCCCATTTCCCGTATCATTCAACCGTTATGAAATCACATCCCGATGGCAGCATAAGCCGCCACCGGATGGTATTGGATTTTGTGATTTCAGATGCTGCTAACTGGCTAGTGTCTGAATGCCTTATTCAGGCTTCGGAAAAGCACCTCAAACACACAATTCTTGCAGAGGATCATACCCCATGACCTGCACACAATCCGCCACGTTCCCTGGCATGCGCATTATTCCCGTAGCCCGTGATGTTGTGGTGAAAGATCCATCCGGCAAAGGCCGGCACGCGTACCCAACCATTGGCCGCGAAACACGCACGCTGATGTTTGGAAAAACACCCGTAAAACACACGGTAGTTTTTGCTGATGGCCAGATACTGAACTTCCCACCAGCTTGGATTGTGCCGATTGCAGACACCATGCCGGACGCACCGCAGCATGGATCACTGGCGGAGTGCATGGAATGCCCCGATACCAGGCAACACTAACGCGCAATCAGGCAGGCAGATACCAGGGCACGGTAACAGACCAGCGCACAGGTAATCAGATTGAATTCCCTGATTGCAGCAAGGAGCGCAAGGAAGGCCGCTGGATTGTATCGGGCAAAAGCACAACACCCAGCCTGCCTGAATGGTTTTTGGAAATGCGCAAGGTGGATGATGGCCTGTTTGAAATAACAGCCACAGAGGACAGGAATTTTCT